>PVIU01005412.1:0-113961 GCA_004026605.1 Ondatra zibethicus | reverse complement strand
TTCTGGCTATGACAAACAAAGCTGCTATGAACATAGTTGAGCACATGTCCTTGTGGCACGATTGAGCATCCTTTGGATATATACCCAAAAGTGGTATTACTGGGTCTTGAGGAAGGTTGTTTCCTAATTTTCTGAGAAATCGCCACACTGACATCCATAGGGGTTGTACCAACTTGCATTCCTACCAGCAATGCAGAAGTGTTCCCTTTTCCCCACAACCTCTCCAGCATAAGTTGTCATCAGTGTTTTTGATCTTGACCATTCTTTTTTTTTTTGGTTTTTCGAGACAGGGTTTCTCTGTAGCTTTTGGAGCCTGTCCTGGAACTAGCTCTTGTAGACCAGGCTGGTCTCAAACTCACAGAGATCCGCCTGCCTCTGCCCCCCGAGTGCTGGGATTAAAGGCGTGCGCCACCAGCACCCAGCGATCTTGGCCATTCTTACAAGTGTAAGATGGAATCTCAGAGTTGTTTTGATTTGCATTTCTCTGATGACTAAGGATGTTGAACATTTCCTTAAGTGTCTTTCAGCCATTTTAGATTCCTCTGTTGAGAGTTCTCTGTTTAGGTCTGTACTCTATTTTTTTTTTTTATTGGCTTATATGTTCTTTTGGTGTCCAATTTCTTGAGTTCTTTGTATATTTCGGAGATCAGACCTCTGTCTGATTGGGGTTAGTGGAGATCTTTTCCGTTCTGTGGGCCGTCGTTTTGTCTTGTTGACCGTGTCCTTTGCTTTACATTGTCTGTGCTCCTGGGGTTCTATTTAGGAAGTGGTTCCCTGTACCAATGCGTTCAAGTGTACTTCCCACTTTCTCTTCTATAAGGTTCAGTGTGGCTGGTTTTATATTGAGGTCTTTGATCCATTTGGATTTGACTTTTGTACATGGTGATAGATATGGGTCTATTTTCATTTTTCTACTTGTTGCTATCCAGTTATGCCAGCCCCACTTCTTGAATATGCTTTCTTTTTTCCATTTGATATTTTTTGCTTCTTTATCAAATATCAGGTGTTCAAAATGTGTGGATTGATATCTGGGTCTTCTATTCGGTTCCATTGGTCCTCCTGTCTGTTCTTATGCCAGTACCAGGCTGTTTTCAGTACTGTAGCTCTGTAGTATAGTTTGAAGTCAGGGATTGTGATGCCTCCAGAAGTTCTTTTGTTGCCCAGGATTGTTTTGGCTGTCCTGGGTTTTTTGCTTTTCCAAACGAAGTTGAGTATTGTTCTTTCAAGGTCCTTGAAGAATTTTGTTGGGATTTTGATGGGCATTGTGTTGAATCTGTAGATTGCTTTCGGTAGGCTTGCCATTTTTACTATATTAATTCTGCCTACCCAAGAGCATGGGAGGTCTTTCCATTTTCTGGTGTCTTCTTCAATTTCTTTCTTCAAAGTTCTTGTCATACAAATCTTCCACTTGTTTGGTTAGAGTTACTCCGAGATATTTTATGCCATTTGTGGCTCTTGTGAAGGGTGCTGATTCTCTGATTTCTTCCTCAGTCCTTTTATCATTTGTGTACAGGAGGGCTACTGATTTTTTTGAGTTAATCTTGTATCCTGCTACATTGCTGAATGTGTTTATGAGTTGTGGAAGTTCTTTGGTAGAATTTTTGGGATCACTTATGTAAACTATCATATCATCAGCAAACAGTGAGAATTTGACTTCTTTTCCAATTTGTATCCCCTTGATCTCCCTTTGGTGTCTTATTGCTCTAGCTAGGACCTCAAGAACTATATTGAATAGGTATGGAGAGAGTAGACAACCTTGTCTTGTTCCTGATTTCAATGGATTCGCTGGGAGTTTCTCTCCATTCAGTTTGATGTTGGCTGTTGGCTTGCTGTATATTGCCTTAAATATGTTTAGGTATGTTCCTTGTATCCCTCCTCTCTCCAAGACCTTTATCATGAAGGGATGTTGTATTTTGTCAAATGCTTTCTCGGCATCTAATGAGATGATCATGTGGTTTTTATTTTTGAGCTTGTTTATATGGTGGATTACGTTGACAGATTTTCATATGTTGAACCATCCCTGCATCTGTGGGATGAAGCCGACTTGGTCATTGTTCTGATGTATTCTTGGATTCTATTTGCTAGTATTTTATTTAGTCTTTTTGCATCAATGTTCATGAGTGAGATTGGTCTGTAATTCTCTTTCTTAGTAATATCTTTCTGTGGTTTGGGTATCAGGGTAATTGTAGCCTCATAAAAAGAGTTTGGCAATGTTCCCTCTGTTTCTATTGTGTGGAATAATTTGAGGAATATAGGTATTAGTTCCTTTTGAAAGTCTTGTAGAATTCTGAGCTAAAACCATCTGGTCCTGGGCTTTTTTTGGTTGGGAGACTTTTGATGACTGTTTCTATTTCTTCAGCAGTTACAGGTCTGTTTAGTTTGCTTATCTGGTCTTGATTTAATTTTGGTAAGTGATATTTATCCAGAAAGTTGTCCATTTCCTTTAAGTTTTCCAGTTTTGTGGAGTACAGGTTTTCAAAATATGACCTGATGATCCTCTGTGTTTCCTCCGTGTCTGTTGGTATGTCCGCCTTTTCATTTCTGATTTTGTTAATTTGGATATTCTCTCTCTGCCTTTCGGTTAGTTTGGATAAATGTTTGTCTATTTTGTTGATTTTCTCGAAGAACCAACTCGTTGTCTCACTGATTCTTTGTATTGTTTTCTTTGTTTCTATTTTGTTGATTTCAGCTCTCAGTTTGATTATTTCCTGCTGTCTAGTTCTCTTAGGTGAGTTTGCTTCTTTTTGTTCTAAAGTTTTCAATTGTTCTGTTAATTCACTAGTGTGGGATTTTTCCAGCTTCTTTATGTAGGCATTTAGTGCTATGAACTTGCCTCTTAACACTGCTTTCATTGTGTCCCGTAAATTTGGGTATATTGTGTGGTCATTTTCATTGAATTTTAGGAAGTCTTTAATTTCCCCTTTTATTTCTTCCTTGACCCATTGATGATTCAGATGAGCACTGTTTAATTTCCAAAATTGTGGGTATTGCTGTTGACTTCTAGTTTTAAAGCATGGTGATCTGATAAGGTACATTGGGTTATTCCAGTTTTTTTGTATTTGTTGAGGTTTGTTTTGTTTCCGAGTATGTGGTCAATTTTTGAGAAGGTTCCATGAAGTGCTGAGAAGAAGGTATATTCTTTTCTGTTTGGATGGAATATTCTATAGATGTCTGTTAAGTCCATTTGAGTCATAACATCTCTTAGTTCTCTTATTTCTCTGTTCATTTTCTGTCTGATTGACCTCTCCAGTGGTGAGAGGGGAGTGTTGAAGTCTTCCACTATCAGTGTGTGGGGTTTAATATATGATTTAAGCTTTCGAAGTGTTTCTTTGACATATGAAGGTGCCCTTGTATTTGGGGCATAGATATTCAGTATTGAAATTTCCCTTGATGGATTTTCCCTGTGACTAATATGAAATGTCCTTCTTTGTCTCTTTTGACTGATTTTGGCTTGAAGTCTATTTTGTTAGATATTAAGATAGCTACACCTGCTTATTTCTTAGGTCCATTTGATTGGTATATTTTTTCCCAACCTTTTACTTTGAGACGATGTCTTTCTTTGAGGTTGAGATGCGTTTCTTATATGCAGAAGAGAGATGGGTTCTGTTTTCGTATCCAATCTGTTAGCCTGTGCCTTTTTATGGGTGAGTTGAGTCCATTTACATTAAGGAATATTAATGACTGGTGGTTGCTATCTCCCGTTAATTTGGTTTTCATCGTTGGTGATGTTATTTTATGCATTTTTTTTCTTCTTCAGGATTTGCTGTAATGAAATCATCAATTGTCTGTGTTTTTGTTGGTGTAGCCATCTTCCTTGGATTGGAGTTTTCCTTCTAGTATTTTGTGTAGGGCTGGCTTCATGGCTAGGTATTGGTGAAATCTAGATTTGTTATGAAATATCTTGTTTTGTCCTTCTATGGTGATTGACACTTTTGCTGGGTATAGTATTCTGGGCTGGCATCCATGGTCTTCGATGTCTGCATAATGCTTGACCATGACCTTCTGGCTTGCATGGTCTCCATTGAGAAGTCAGGTGTAATTCTGATAGGTCTGCCTTTATATGTTACTTGTCCTTTTTCCTTTGCAGCTCTCAATATTCTTTCTTTACTCTGTATGTTTAGTGTTTTGATTATTATGTGGCGAAAGGACTTTTTTTTGGAGCCAGTCTATTTGGTGTTCTGTAAGCTCCTTGTATCTTCATAGGCATATCTTTCTTTAGGTAGGGAATGTTTTCTTCTATGATTTTGTTAAATAAATTTTCCATGCCTTTGAGTTGACTTTCTTCTCCTTCTTCTATACCTATTATTCTAAGATTTGGCCTTTTTATGGTGTCCCATATTTCATGGATATTTTGGGTTAAGCTTCTGTTATAGTTAATGTTTTCTTTAACTGTTGAGTCTATTTCCTCTATTTTATCTTCCGCACTTGAGATTCTCTCTTCCATTTCTTGTATTCTGTTGTTCGTACTTGCATTTGTGGTTCCTGTTCTTTTCCTCATGATTTCTGTTTCTATAATTCCTTCGGCTTGTGTTTTCTTTATTTTTTCGATCTCAGTTTTCAAGACCTGAATAGTTTGTTATATGTTTGAGTTCTTTTTCTTGGTTTTCTTTAAGTGATTTGGTGTTATCTTCCAATTTTTTGTTTGTTTTTTCTTCCATTTCTTTAAGGTAATTTCTCAATTCATCTTTAATAATTTCAGATATTCTCTTGTGGTTATTTTTCAGATCATTTTCTTCTGGGTCATCCATATTTAGTTGTTCAGGTCTTACTTTTTTAGGGTCTTTGGGTTTCACTTGTATTGTGTTGCTCTTTGTGGTGTAGCTTGTGATCTTACCTTTTCTATTCATCTTTTCCTCTAATAGGTGTGGTTGGTGCTGTCTGAGATTCTGTTGAATAATCCCCTAGGTGCCAGTAGATCAAAATCTAAGATGGTTTTCCTCGTGGTACAGTCAGTGTCACAGTTCTAGTTACCTCGTTGGTTATTCCTGTTCCTGGAGGTAGTTCAGTGCTCCTGTGTTTTGCTCTGGTCCCTTGGAGTTTGCTGCCTCAAGCCTATTTTGGTCTAGGCTGCTGGCTTTGATCTGTTTCTGTAAATCTTGGTCTGGATCGCTTCTTGCAGAAGTCCCTGGCTTGGAGTTAGACGTGTTCTGGTGGTGATCGCTGATTCTGGATTTGGTCACTGGTACAATCCTGATCCGCTCGTGTCCCGTCCCGGCACAAGTCCCGGACTCTGAGTCAGGTCGTTGGCTCAATCAGTGTCCCAGGACTGGGTTGGCTCTCAGGGCTGGGTTTGCTCCTGGCTTTTGCTCCCGGTGGAGCTTGTTTCCGTAGCTCTCTCTGTCCTATGAGTCTCGTTCAGTTCCACTCCTGTGGAATTTGTTCGCTTGGCCATTCTTACACCAGGACACTTACATTCTTATTTCTAGGCCACTTGCCAACTCAGACATGTTTTATTTCATTGGGAACAGAGCAGAGCACTGGTGCTGAGTGGAGCAGGTGTAACAGAGAAGTAGAGAAATCAGGAGGTAGAGTATAGTGTGATGAAAACAGTCAGGCTTTGGGAATTGGGGCCACTGGCTTACTGTAGACCTACAACTTTCTCCATTACAAAGTCTGCAGTTGGTACATCATTGCAGTCAATGCATTGCTCGGTGGCCTGTAAAACACAGGGCTTTAACCTCTCCATGTTTTAGTTTATTTTACAGGAGGTGGACATCACACTTCCAGAAAATGCTACTTGGTACGAAAGGTATAAATTTGACATCCCCGTCTTCCACCTGAATGGCCAGTTTCTGATGATGCATCGAGTAAATACCTCAAAGCTTGAGAAGCAGCTCCTGAAACTTGAGCAGCAGGTGCTGGAGACAAACTGATGTCTCAGGAGTTCCTCCCTCTCTGTCAGAAGGCATCTGCCTGAGGGTGTGACTGTGGTCTTGAATCTCCTTGTCGCTTTCACGGTGCCCTTATGATGGTGTCACAGAAGTATATTGCCATTACTCCTCTGATTGATGCAAGTACCTACGTGAGAACAGTCTATGTATAGGCATTTTGTAACCTAGTAGTGCACTGTATGGAAGGGGAAGCTGGAGGGAGGGAGGGATCCGTTTGATGGTTTATTGTCCCTTTTGTGTGAATGTGGAAGCACGTGTCATGCCCTGGACAGTGCCCTGATGGGAAGGCAGTGCTGTAGTCCTGCTGCTAAGCAGCCCTAGTACTTTTAGTGGCGTAAATGCTCTCCCACTAAATAACCTGAAATGTGAATTGTTAATAACTGTGCACAGTCAATAAAGGGGTGTTTTAATGAATACATCTGCACGCAGCTATTTCAGTGGAATTTAATAATACCTGTTTAAAATTAGTGTTCACTTTTGTTGAGTAGAAGAGAATAATTATCCTAGCCAAAGAGGCTTCTCTTCAGAAAGACAAAGGAGATTTAACCCTCCAGAATGTATGTAACAGACTCCGCTGTTCATGTCATCATGGAATTGGCTTGTAATGTTGAAGACTGCCTTAAGTTCTCATCAATTAAGTTAATTCAACTAATTGTAAGATAGTAACTTTGTCAAATTTTAGTATCTTGGGAAAATTCATTTTTCATCATAACTGACATATATGTATATAAATCTAAATATAAAGTACCATGTTATATAAAGTATTAAGATGTAGTTTTGTACCCTTATTTGTATTTTGTCAGATTTGTCAAGCATTGGAATGGATTCACTTAAAAACAAAACTTTATTTTACTCTTAAGTCAGATCACCATGAAGTTCTTCTATACACTGTTACATATCATGAGCCACTAGACCATAAGTGAGCAGTGTGATTTAGTCTTCGAGTTATAGGATATTACAGCCCACTAACCTTAGTCACCCTTAGACATTGTCCTTATATTATGCCTGAGGAAGAATCTACAGTTTAAGGAGTTTGGGAGTTAGTCCATAGTCACCCAGCCACTGGGCCACTCGGCCAGGTCTTGCCCAGAACCCTGGCATTTCTATTGTTCTCTGGATTTACAGTAGTTGTTCAATTGTATTGTTTCAAATACAGCATCTCCAACCAGTGTGGGTTCAACACAAAATAAGCTGTCCAAAATCTAAAAAAAAAAAAAAAAAACCAAAAAACTTTACAGTGGCTGGAGAGATGGCTCAGTGTTAAGAGCACTTGTTGCTCTTCCAGGACCTAGGTTCATTTCCAGCACCTACATGTTGGCTCACAACCATCCATGACTCCAGTTCCAGGGAATCCAACAGGAACACATGTAGTACATGTTCATGTATGCAGGTAAAACATTCATACACATACAGTAAAATAAGTAAATCTAACAAAAATTAAAATCAAAAAGTCCTTAACTGAAGAGCAGTGTTCATAATTTACACATGTTGATACTATATTCATTAAGCCCCTTAGTAGACAAGACTTCTAGAATGACACTGGTGTCTTCATGCCTGTATAATTCCCTCCCCCATGAGTGAATAGAAATGTCTTTGGTGTAGCTGCATATTATATGGCAAAGGGGTCAGGCAGTGGTGGCTCATGTCTTTAATCCCAGCACTCAGGAGGCAGAGGCAGGTAGATCTCTATGAGTTCGAGGCCAGCCTGATCTACAAAGCAAGTTCCAGGACAGGCACCGAAGCTACACAGAGAAACCCTATCTTGAAAAACCAAAAATAAAATATGGCAAAGGGGAAATTGTCCTGGATGTTCCTGCTCTAATTAGGTAAACCATTGAAAGTTTCAGAGGAGTCAAAGAGGTCATTTCTAGCTATCCTGGAAGCAAGAAAATATCTGTCTTGTGAACTGCCTGTTTAGGGCCACATAGCAAGAAACTGGAGGACTGTAACCAACAGGACAGTGGAGACATTAGTCTTATAACTTCGAGGAAGTAAGTTCTACCAATAGTCAATGAGCTTACAGAGGACCTATCCCTGAAGGAGAACTATTGCTCTGGATAGCACCTCAACTTTAGCTGAGTGAGTCTCTGGTCAGAGCATCCAAGTACTCCACTCCAGACCCTCAAACAGTAGAGTTGACCATAGAGCGTGGAATTTGGCTCCTCTAAAGCATTACCCTGCTTAGTACGGCCAGTGGTGATGCTGTATAGGAAATGCAGAGACTAAAGGTAAAATAGCACTTCATCACAGTTTCCACTACTGTGTCAATTTTTTTTCAAGCAAACAAAGATTCTATAATGTGGCTCTGTGTGGTGGTGCACGCCTTTACTTCTAGCACTCAGGAGGCCTAGGCAGGCAAATCTCTGTGAGTTCAAGGCCAGCCACTATATAGTGAGTTCCAGGACAGCCAGAGCTATATAGCAATACTCTTTGTTCAAAAAAAAAAAATCTACAATGTGCTTATTTCCAAGATATTTGAAGGTATTAACTAAGGCATTAAAAAACAATAATGCCAATTCCAGAAACTATTATGTCACATATGAGAGGATATTGAGAGGGTTTGAAAAAAACATAAGCAGGGTGAGCTCACTTAGTTCCTACGAAAACTGAAGGCGTGGGGTCACCTGCTCTTGACAGAGGACAATCAGAAAGCTGGTGTGTGTCCCAAGGTGAGAACACAGTAGTTCAACTATGTCTTTGGTCGTCATTTGAGAGACGGTTTGGCAAGCATGTTTGCTGCTGTTATGCAGGAAGCTACAAGTTTGTCCAGAGAAGTAAATGTGTGTGTGTGTGTGTGTGTATTTGTGTGTCTGCCTGCTTGTCAGTCTTCCTTGACCAAATGTGGGCCAAGCATGAAAGAAGGCGCTTAGTGTAAGGTCCCTTCAGTTTAAAATTAATTTATAGATATAAATATAGATCTATTTACTACATGTATTGTTTATATATTATAGCATTATAAGCTCACTATAGCTATCCTATGATCTGAGCAATGATCACATAGCCTAATGTTTCTTACTTGCAGATCTCAACAAATTTACTTCTTTTTAGAGAGCAGTGGTTATGTGATGAAGATTCCTGGAAATCTTCAACAATCCCTCTGGTCCCGGTAGCTAGCAAAGAGAAAGACAAATACCTAGAAATGTGGTGTCTAAAAAGCAATTTGATTATGCCACTGTTGACAAGTCTCAGAATGTCACTTGCAGTCCTTTTCCTGTGACAGAGCAGCAGGTACTAGTCTGAAAGTGCCTTCACAGAGACTGATTTGTTCTTAATGTACAGATTTATACCATAAGCTCAACATCTACCCCCAAAAGTGATGCAGCTTTCCTTCCCCCACCCCCTTCCTTTAAGCTAATACTTTAAGAAGGACTAGAAGGAACATTGAGTTTGGGTCTTCTGTTGCTGCTCTCAAATAGTCATTCAGTCTCTTCTTTACAGATGCCTTATTGGGATGTCATAAGGACTTACTGGAGTACATACTGTTTGGACAGTTCATTTGAGCAAACAGGATTCGCTCAGAGAAGGCTTTTGGTTTAATGATGTAACAACTTCATGGGCATCTACAGCAGAATCACAATACGACATGCCATGACAAGCCATGGGAAACAGATTCTGCCCTCTCACAGTGTCCTGGCGTCCTTTTCTTTCGTTCCCCTGCTCACGTGCTGGACCACTGCAAAGCTGCAGCCTGCCCATACACATATTTCCTTCTGAGATTTCAATTCCACACTACAACGCTCTGAGTGGCTTAAGGCCAGCTCTCCTCGGCTTCTCCATTTTGGAATCTCAGTAGAAATTTTACTGATATTTTACAGTCAGCCACCTAAATTGAAACTCTGAGAGTACTGAAACTATGAGCCACCTTTTGGACAAAGTCCCTGGCCCAGTTGGCTGTGGTGATCAAGGTCAGGTAGCATGCAGATCGTGAACATAGTCTTTGTCCATGCATCAGAATGGAAGCAAGGCAGGCATAGTGATCAGTAACTGCTACACATCCAAAACATTTAAATGTGTCATTTCAGATACTCACCAAAAGTCAAGAGGATGGTGAGTTCATTTATATCCCTCTCTGTAGAAATGAAGAAGACTCGAACCAGAATGTTAGGCAGAAAAATTGTCAAGAATTTAAGAAATTCATGATTGATTGAATTGTTGGGAAGGTGATGGTGGTGAAGGTTTGGGAAACACAGCTGTGAGGTCTCAGTCAATGACCAGTGTTCTTCCTTTACCATTGCAAAAAACCTGGTACTTATTCCTTGAGGCAGAAGGTAGAAGAAGATGAGAAAGTTAGGTTTTTGTTGTGTTTGATACCTAGAGAAAATGGAACATGGTGAATTTGCCACGCTGTACTTCATCCTGGTAAAGATTAAAATCCAAAGTGTGAAACACAGGTCTTAGGCTTGAGGTGCAGATATTTTAGACACACAGGATATGGTTGGAATTTTATCCACTTGGCATATTAGGAGGAAAGTGAGCAAGTGCCAAGACCTGGAGTATACCTATCTTTACATAAAAACAGAGGAAGTTGCCACTGAAGGGATGAGAGCTGACAGAACTGGGAACGGTAGGAGCTTGTCCATTTCCTGTTAATATGATAGCTGTGATTTGATGGTACCAGCGCTACTCCAAGCACTGGAAATAACACCAAACCCAATAGCCAGAGATCCTTCTCCCAGGGGCTTGCATCCAAGGGAAAGCCCACATCAATGGAAATAGCTGTCTTCTTAGAAGAGGAACTTTCCTATATACTGAGAGCTTTAACTGTCAGGAGAATTAGGACAGCGGATGAAGAGACTTCAGATTTAAAAACGGGAATCAGTGCTGCCATAAACTGAACTTCCCCCCAAGATCCTTGGGTCCTCGTCCCCAGACTTGGAAATGTTTCTTATAGTGAAAAGGAACTTTGAAACTGTGATGAATCTCAACATGGAGAAATTCTATTATCCACATTTAATCACATGTCTATTAAGAGGGAGACAGGAGTCTTGGCTGCAGAAAAGGAAAGAGGAAATGTGGAAACAGAAGCAAGCGGTTAGCCTGATACAAGAAAGGGGTCATGAGCTTAGGAACCTTGGTGGCTTCCAGAGGGTAGAAAAAGCAAAAGGTCATAGAGCAGTGGTTCACAACCTTTGGGTCATGACCCCTTGGGGGCCCAGTGACCTTTTCACGGGTCTCCTAAGACCATCAGAAAATGCAGATATTTATATCACTGTACATAACAGAAGCAAAATTACAGTTACAAAGTAGCAAGAAAACTAATTATGGTTGGGGTCACCACACATGAGGAACTGTATTAAAGGGTCACAGCATTAGGAAGGCTGAGGACCACGGTCACAGAGCCTTCAGTGTGAGCAGCTCTGCTGATACCTCAAGTCCACTGAAAATTATTTTTTACTTACAGCAGACAGAAATGGTGAAAAGGAAAAATGTTGCCCACAGGCTCATGTATTTGGTGATGCTGCTATGGGACTTTAGGAGGTGCAGCCTTGCTGGAGGAAGTATATGACTGAGGGCAAGCGGGGTTTAAAGTCTTGTTCCACTTTCTACTTCCACATTCTCTGCTTCCTATCTGTGTTTGACATGTGATCTCTCAGCCCCTACTCTAGCTGCCTGCTGTTCTGTCTTCCTCACCATTGTGGACGCCGCCTTTGGAACCATAACCCAAAATAAACCCTTCTCTAAGTTGCTTTTGGTCTAGTATTGTATCAAAGCAGCAGAAAAATAACTAACAAGCAGTATAAGAGAATGCATCTGTGTTCTGTTAAACCACCAAAATTGTGCTCAATTGTTACCATGGCAATAGGAGAAGTAGATGCAGTTGTTGACGTTGTAAGAACAGTTTTGTGGGAAGGAAGAGGTAGACTGGAAGGAATTCTAGCAGAATGGGTCAAAGATTCAGAAGGTCTCCATCTCTTAGAAGTTTTCACGAAAACTCCACTTGAGCCTCTAAGAAAAAGTATTCAGAAAAGATCTGAAAGATTAATTACTTCTGCAGTCCCAGGCAAAGCCAGGCCTTGGCAGTCTTCATCGTCAGCCTTTCTTAGGAAAGGATGGTGCCTAGCAGTTGTAGTTTAGGGATCCCCAGGGTAGCCCTAACTCTGAAAAGTAAACTATGATAACCCTTCTAGGTCCAAAGAAACATCACCCTTGTTCACCATGGAGACCAGGATACACTATACTAAGGACCTGCCACAGATCTTCTATGAAGGCAGGAATACATGTTGACCTTGGAGGCAGGGTCAGCAGAGACTGGCCTGTGGCCAGTCCAGTTTAGGCACTGACACTTTACATTTTACCACCCCTCTGGTTCAAAGAAAATGACTACCAAAGCTAAGTTTCTGAATTGGAAAACCTGAAATGTAAACCTTTAGGAAAAAGGAGAAATATTAGAGTCATGCAAATGATGGAGAATAGTAACACCGAAGCACAGCGCCAGGCAACAGAATAGAAACAAGTCCAGCCAGAGTCCCATAGGAGACTCAAGAGCTTATGGAAATATTCCATTTGAGGTATTCATGATAGAAAGCCTTCTGTCCTTAGGAACAAAGTAGGCTGATATCACTAGAGACTCTTGAGTGATTCTGTAACAGCAGGATATGGGGATGATACGAGCTAAAGGCAAGTTGAGTCTGCCAAAATAAGCTACTCACATGCACCAACATACTATAACTTCCCTCCAGGAGAACCCTGATAGTTGTACAGAAGATCAGTCCAAGTCCTCACAACAAGATCAACCCGTACTCTGGCCACTGAGACAAATTTTATAACAATATAAAAATATAAATATAAACAAATTTTATTTTTAAAACTTCCTCAACAAAATGAATAAAGGGGCCAGTGAGGTGACTTGTGAATAACAGTACTTGCTGCCAAGCCTAACGCCCTTAATTCAATATCTGGGTTCACACAGTAGGAGAGAACCAATTCCCACAAGTTGTCTTTTGACTCCATAGGCCTGGCACATGTGGGTACACAGATATAAATAAATGAAGACAGTGAGTCAAAGTGTTCAAATACATAATGGCACTAAGCTAACCATCAGTTGGAAAGCCCCCTTACATAGATCAGCTTATTCCTTGGCTTGATCAGTAAAGCATTGATCAGTAAAGCATACTGACAGGGATGCGGGGCAGGGATGGGGTTAAGAAAGAACTGCCAGAGGAGCTGAGATTCAGGACTTAACTATAACTCATCCAATATTACTTTGTAAATGTATTCTCAAAATTGAATTTAAAAAAAGAAATCGAAAGGAAAGGTCATGACTGTTCCTAGGTATGGTGGAGGAGAGAGTTTGTTGTAGATAAAAGGGAGAACATAGGTAGAGGCAGGGACAGGGACATCTGGGAGAGTCCAGGGTGGACATGACTGGACTTAGCTGTCTATGTGAGGAAAAGGGGGAGGGGAAGGAAGATGGGAGATAAAAGGGGAACCAGGTGCAGCAGTCAGGATGCCAAAGGTCCAAAAGGGAAGGGTAACCAAAATGTCTGAATTATATAGGGAAGAGTCTCTGGGGAAAGGGCAGATCAGCCCCTGGGTTGAAGAGTTTAGAGTAGGGGCAGGATATGCCAGCCATACCTGTAACAGGTAGAGACTAAGGGATGCTGGGAGAACCTGAAGGCCAGGTCCGTTTTGATGTGTTAAATAGGCACCTCAGACATTCGTCCTGGGTTTGAAACTTAACAAAAATAAAGCCAGTCTCACTCTGAAGGCTGGAGAAATTAAGACATTCCGAAACTACAGATTGAAGGATTTATTCCCATTGTGATGACTGGTTTTGTAGTACCAGTCTTTTGTTCTGCATGACATCTCTTGCCTTGCAGACTAGTAAGATCCCTGAATTTGGCAAGAATCCTGCTCTATGGAGCATTTTCAAGTGAGGGGTTTTAGCAATGCTGGTTTCTTACAGTCAGGACTAGAGGAAAGGCGGAAAGGTGAAGAGAGAGAGGAAAGGCGGAAAGGTGAAGAGAGAGAGGAAAGGCGGAAAGGTGAAGAGAGAGAGGAAAGGCGGAAAGGTGAAGAGAGAGAGGAAAGGCGGAAAGGTGAAGAGAGAGAGGAAAGGCGGAAAGGTGAAGAGAGAGAGGAAAGGCGGAAAGGTGAAGAGAGAGAGGAAAGGCGGAAAGGCAGAGAGAACAGTGGGGCTGCAGAGCTCTCACCCACAGCACAGCAACCTCGCCCGCCGCTGGAGGACGCGAGCCACCACCAGCCCAGCGGAGTTAGAGACTTTGAATTCGACAGTCTTAAATCTCCTCGCCTTATTAATAGGTAAAAGTTCAGATACCCCCCTTCACCCTATTCATGTACAGTGGTATTGTCTGTTTATACATGGAACGTATATTGTGTAGTTCTTGATGTGTTTTGTCTTGTACGCAGTAAGGCCAGATGATGCCTTCAATGGTAGCAGAGGACACTATTGCCATTTTAACGAAATTGTCCAGTTGAGGGAAAAAGAGTAAAGCTGATGATTTCGAAACTTGAGAAGAAGCATCATTTTGCCACTGGTGCAGAACCTATAATTATGTGCAATTCCCTGCTTAAGACTCTTTAGTTATGCTGAACATCGAAAAAAAAAACTAAATAATGGGGAGGAGAAAAGAAGGGAGTTTTAAACGCTCGACACAAGATGTTCATTTAAATAGAGACATCGCCTTACCAGGAGGGAGCAGTTAAGGGTCTGGTCGTCCCACTGGCACGCTATTATCAAATCATCATCTTTAAACCAAGGATCTGCAGTCCTTCTAAATCTTCATTATTATTTTGAAATCAAGACTGGTTCCTTCTGTTCACAGAGCATGATCATTTTTCACTGATATCTTTTTAATGCTCTGACTTTTTTGCTCTCTCAAAAAGATAAATCTTCAAACCTTGAGACTAAATCTTTTTTTTTTTTTTAACTAAACCCATAACATGATCTTTCCCTATCACTGGCGTGGCACTGGCAGATAAGAGAACATGCCTGCCCACTGAGAAGCACACTGTGATTTTTCATCAGGACTAGGAATATAGTTGTAGACCTCAGTTAAGACGTGATCAGCATAGGTTGGAACAGACTTTCTTTTATTCTGTTTGGGAAGTGTCCTCTGAAACCCCAGAGTGACAAAGGGGATGCTTTTTGGTGGCCAAGTCAGGTGTCCCACAGGAAAGAGAGATCCTCCAGATGAGAGACACAGAAACAGGAGACAGGGTGATGGCAGAGGTTATCAGTTACTCTCTCCATCCGTGTCCAAATACCTGAAGAAAGCAAGTCAATGAGGAAAGATTTAAGTAATGGTGAGGAAGACATGGCAGAGGGGCTCCACCCCCAGAGGCACTTGTGGCCTCTTACGTGCATTTTCAGTAGGAAGAAGAGGACCAGTGAGGCGAGGCTCTACAACAGAAGACCCAGCTCGGCTCCATCTGCCCTAAAGTTTCCACAACGTCCCAAAATAGCACCAACATCTGGGGACTGAGTGTTCAAACACACACACCTATGGGAGACATTTCACACTCAAGCCATGTCACAGGGTCTTGGCCTGTTCTGATTTCTACTGTTCACACTTTATACTGGAAATGAATTTGCATCAAAAAAAAAAAAGGTGTTCTTGCCCTGTGTAGTGATACACACCTTTAATCCCAGCACTCAGGAGGCAGAAGCAGGTAGATCACACTGAGTTCCAGACCAGCCAGGGCTACATGGTAAAACCCTGTCTCAAGTAAGTAAGTAACTAACTGGGGAAGGAGAGGCAAATCTAAAGATGAGTCAGTTTTCTGTTACCTTAATAGCACATCTGAAATAATGCACTTAAAATATGAAAGGTTAATTTGGGCTCATAACTTTGGAGTTTTTAATGCATTATTAGTTGGCTCTGCTGTATTTGGGCCTACAGCAAGGTGCTACTATACAATAGAAGGGTGAGCATGGCAAAGTTCTCACCTCATAGTGGCCAGGAAGCAAACACACAAGAGTCCAAGTTCACAATGTCCTCCCCAAGAGCACACCCTCACCAACTTAACTCCCTCCCACTAGGCCCTTCCTACCCTTTAAAAAGTTCCATCAGTTCCCAATATACTATGAGCTAGGAAGCAAACCTTTAACATCATATAAGTGAAAGACCTCTGAATTGGGGAGACTCTCACTCAAGTCTCAGGATAACACGACCCCCCAGGAACTCACGAAAGACCATTCTTGCTGCAATCACAGGAGGTTTATTGACAGGGCAGGTACCAGCGCTGGGGCCGAGACTCATAGCCCACACAGGGGAGGAGTTCGACCCCGAGTAGCTGGGAGAAGGAGTTTTTAAGGAAAGAAACCACAACCCAAAGGGGGTAATCCAAAGGGGGTGGGGAGGGCGTCATTGGAAAATTCCGAAAATACCAGTGATAATCACAAGGGGGTAACTCCCTGTTTATCAAGATTATTCTCAAGATTATAATCTAACTTTATCTTTAGCTAGTTCCTGAAACAGAGTCACTGACCCGGCTAACCTAGATTTTTTGGCTCTTCTCTTCCTGCTAGAGAGGTCTGGATTTATCCGGGTCGTTCATAAGCAAATTCCAGAACTATTCAGAGTCAGTGGAACACAAAACTTGAGGTTCCCTAATGATAACTCTACCTGGGACTAGGAGGAGACAGAGTCTGAGGGGCAGAAAGAGCTGAGAAATTAAAGATGGGTCAAACCACTGGCCAATGTAAAAGTTGGAAAAAGAATGTGCCCTGGGTACCAAGGACATTTATGCAAAAATCATACAAAAGTGACCTCTTGCCAAAACTAGTTACATAACAAATTGCATGACCGTCAAGTTAATTGTTTACTCACAGTTTCCCACATAGCCGGTGGCAGCCATTTTAACTAACTCATTCCAGATAATCTATACCAGTGCCATTTTTTTTTTTTTTTTTTTTGGTTTTTCGAGACAGGGTTTCTCCGTGGCTTTGGAGCCTGTCCTGGAACTAGCTCTTGTAGACCAGGCTGGGCTCGAACTCACAGAGATCCGCCTGCCTCTGCCTCCCGAGTGCTGAGATTAAAGGCATGTGCCACCACCGCCCGGCTTGTTATTTAAACTTTTATCTGACCCTTTTGGTCTTTCTCCCCTTCGTTTCCATAGCAATCTTTGGTCAGAAGAATCCCATTGCTTACCTGAGATTCCCCGGGTTGAGCCTGTCGGGGTTTGACAAAAATACCACTTGCCAGGGTAAGGGTGTGGGGATTTAGAAATATTAGTAAAGAGTACAAAGACATGAAAATAATAAGACAGAAAAACATAGAATAGTATTGGGAGGGAGTTCTAGTGAATACTGAAATTGTTCACGTTTAATTTCTAATTGCTTAAAGTACTCCTGACCCCAAAAGGTAGAAGTAAGACAAAAAAAAAAAAACTGCATTAACATTAACATGATACAAGGAAATCAACAGACCAGTTGAAGGTTGGCGTGGGGGAGGGGGGGCTACAAATAAAACCTGCTAGAACAAAACAAGTCATGCTCACAACTTAGACCAAAACATTCTGTAGGTAAACTACTCCCTGGGTGGAATCCAATGTTATCTCCTTAAAGGAACTGGAACCACAGTCGGATCCTTAGACTTTTGTTTGAGGTGGAACCATCTCTACTTCCCTGTTCCTAAAATACAAGGTCTGGCTATTAGCCACGCGTCGAGAGAGCAGAACTCCCTTGTCTAAATCTGGGTGAGACCTTTGTTTGAAGTAGAAACACAATAACCTTGAAGGAATAGAGGTAAGTTCCAACTCTCTGACCTTTGGTCAATGTGGAAATAGGCTCACACATTCACGTATTTGGGCCTCCACAGAACCTGTGATACCAGCCCTCAAAGGTAACTGTGTGTATATATATATATAGTCTTCTCACCTGGGAATGCTGTCATTAGCCAGCAGAGGCAAGTGTCATTAAAAATGACTTGGCAATCTTTGTTCACTGACTGGCCCAGGTAAGCACATCTCACTGTGTGGTGTCCTAAATGGTGCGACCCGCTTGGTAAACTCCTGTAAGGCATCGCTAACAGCAGGCAGTGCCCTTGCAACACTTCCCACACCCACCAGGGACGCCTTGACAGATCCCCAGGCGGCATAGCAGCAGTCAGTGGAACAAACTACTTCCATTGTTGCTCAGGATCTGGCTGCCTCTCCTCCTAATGGGAAACACAGAGAAGCCCTGAGGTGACTAAGAGCAACAGCAGCCCTTGTCTCCCCATCCTTAAGACGTCACAATTTCCCATCTTCCCTATTGAACACTTGTAAGGGAAAGTTTAAATGTGCGGTACATTCAGCCTATGCTTTTCAGAGCCTGTACCCTTATTAGAAACAAAACAAAATAATACTTAAGAACACCTGTTGATGAGGACCGAGCCAAGTAGCAGTGTGGGTGGTGGATGGGAGGTGTTTCCCTGGCAGTAAATCCAAGTTGCTCACACCAAAGGCAGTGTTTCTAGGGACGCTATCTGAGTAAGTGGTAAATACTTAGTCATTTGGGACAGGCCGTAAATGACCAGTTCACCAGCAAGAGGAGGTCTCTTTTCAAAGTGCTCACAGAATGGCAGGATGCTATTTTCCTCACCAGTCCACCCTGGATGCACAAGGCATGTTCCTTTGTTTAAAAATGTCAAAGTTTCTATAATCAAACCTTTGTTGGCAAGGCAGTAAACAGCTACAGTTTGGTTGCTGGATGCCATCTGAACAATAATTTTTTCTACTATGATTCTAAATAACAAACCAAACCAGATCCAGTCCTCTATGAAGTCAGAGACGGCGAGGTATACACCTGTGCTTTTCTTTCTGCCTGCTCCCCAATGTCGGCGGGTTTTATAATTCTGCTTCTTAACCATCTTGTCACATCTGTCTCCTTCCTTCAACCCATCTCGCACTCACACAATTCAAGAACCTTTCTTCCTAAATGGTTTCCCTTTCTCACCGCTCTCTCACCCCATCGATATCTGTCTGCAATAATCCTTTCAAAGCCGCGGGTGCTGCTAATACGCTTATGACTCCCTTGCCAAAGGAGAAAAAAAGTAAGAAGAAAACCAAATTCTGAGGTTTGGGATGTTGTCCAGAGCCCACCTACTGTCCACTTCATGTATCCTAAACTCCATTTATTTGAGGTAATTTGTCCTTGCATAAAAGCATCACCTACTATTTTTGTGTCAGCCCTGAGCATGACTCACTACCCAATATACCTTACAGAGTCACCTCCTGACCCATCTCAAAGGCTGCTTCCTTCACAGCGTTCTCTGTTACTCTTCTAATCCTTATTAACCACTTCCTTTGGGAGTTCTCTCTCTCTCTCTCTCTCCCTCTCTCTCTCTCTCCCTCTCACCCTTATCCCTCCCTCATTGAGATATTCTAAAGCTATCTGGTTTACTCATTTAAAGCATCAAATTTAGTAGCTTTAGTATAATCAAAACATTTGTGCAACTATTACAATTAATTTTGAAGATTTTTTTTCATCACCTTTCAAAGAAATCCCACATCCATTAGACGCCAGCCCACATTTTTCCTTTCCTTTTCCAGCCTGAGGCCACCATATATTTGCTTCTTCTGGACATTTTATATAAATGGCATTGATAATATGTACTCTTTGTGTCTTTTTTTTATACTTCTTGTGACTGTTTTTCACTTAGCACAATGTCTCCCAGGTCTGTCTGTGTTGTAGCATGTAAACTTACTCCACTGTAGTAAGTCAAATCTTATAATGACTTTTGGTGGTGATGGTTTGTGCTTGGGAATCAAGCCTTACACAAACTAGGCGTGTGTAACTTGACCATGGGTTTATATCTGCAGTCATTTTTTATTGTTGAATAATGGTTCATTATATTTATTTATGTATTACTAGATTACAGACATTTGAGTTGTTTCTACTTTAAACTGTTACAAAGACTGCCTACCTAACGCATGTCTTTGCTTTTTATTAACATTTAATGGGTGACTTAGTATTCTAGGGTGTTTTTTTTTAATTTGGTTTTACCTATAACTATGCAAGCATTCAGTACATGTTTGACTGGAGGGTGCCTGGGCAGGTATTGTCGGTTCTCCTGTGGCTTTCTGAAGAAACACAAGGTACTTACATTAAAGTGGACCAAATAATAACTGAAGACTGCAATGGTATAATTACCCAGTAAATTATAAATTCCAAAGACTGGTGGTTCTCAAATAAACCTTAATCTCTGCATCACTTCCTGGGACAACATGTGGTTGTCATAGTTATTTCATGCATGTGGTTCCTTTGCTGATCATAATCGTGATCTGGTTGGATGGAGGCCTGGAGACACCGGACTTCCTTCCCTGAATCGAACCACTTAGCTTATGATTGAATTCTAGAGTGGTGCTTCTTGATTCTGGCTGAGCATCAGACCTCTCTCCAAAACCCCCAACCAGGAGCTTTTCCAGGTACAGATAATCTAGCTTCTACGAGCCGCCCCCACCCCCAGCCTATGAGTCTAAAGGCTGAGAAAGGGCCAGATATTCACATTTCCGGTTTGAGAATGACTGTCTCAAAGCTAGCCTGCAGTTTGAATACTTCATCATGTAGAATAATGCAAGCACCATAGTCCTGGACAGCTCTTCACTCATCCTGAGACTATGTTACTACTAAGGCTGCCTCCATCTGTAAGCCCTTTTTATGTGGAAAGAGTTTGCAGTCATCGTTTATTAGCGAGATTCACATGCTGGGTGACCTTGTACAAATCCCATAATCCTTTTGTCTCTTAAATTTCCTCATGTGTAAACTGTAGGTGGAAGTACTGACCCACCCTTGAGGGATACTATGGAGACTAATGGAGGCCTATAACGCAGTCACCAAACACGAGAGTGTTCCATGCGTGCTTATTAGACAGGTATGATGTCCTAGTCACAACCTTTTAAAATAAGACAAATACCAAAAGAAACACCTAAGTATGCCTTCCTGAAACCTTTATCATTATTTGAAAGATCCTTTCCCAATGTGAACATATAGCAATTCCGTCTCACTACCAAAAACTAACGAGCAGACCCAAACTGTGGTCACAGGAAGACAACACAGTAAATACATGTAGAAAGAGTCATTAAATCAGTTTGCTGTCTCTTATCAACTTAAGAGGCAACTAGAGATTATACCTATAAATGCACTCGTTGAAGAAAAAAACAATTCTTAGAAAAATATTTATGCAAAAAAAATGATGCATGTTGAGACAGTCCCTTAGCTAACACTTCTCACCCCTTGCTGCTGTTAAGCTGGAAGTGTACTCTTCTTCACTGATACCTTCTGCATCATTTAGCCTCATTTCTCATGGAAAGACTATGTGGTCAGATGAGACCTTCACCTCCATGTCACACTGGGCCTGGATAAGGAGGAGGAGACGGGACTCTGTAGCCTGGGAATCCGACTAGGTTTTATAAACATGTTGACCCACAGCTAAGAGCTCTTTGGGCATCCTTAGCTTCTTGGAAGAAGTGAGGCAGAAAATGAGCCTGGTTTTTAACCTGTATTTTAATTTTTTCCCTACATTTTGCTTTGAAAAGGTCAATGTTTAAAGGGCCAGGTTCATTTTGCATGTTGTTTAATCCACAGGGGAGTGGTTTTTGCGACTCTCCACACTAGCTAATGTGATCCACAAGCCTAAAGGAGCCAGGCCTTCCTGGCGCTTGATTTTAACCTCACGCTTATCTCTTTGGGTCCTTGAGGGGTAGGTTGAATTCCTGAGGACAGTTGATTTCTTTGGTTAATCTCAAGATTTGTACCAATGAAATGCTATGTAATAAATATTTTTGAATCCTAACATGTGTGGGTAATACCACAGCCCTTGCTGTAAAGGCTACCTGAGTTCTTTGAGATGCCTCAGTGCTTCTATAATTCAGTGACCTTCACTTAGAAGAACACAGCCTCCCACAGAGACACCCCAGGATTTGGTTAGCTCATGTGCCAGTTTTATGGGGACTGCTAGACTAACCTTTGGCAACAGGCAGTTGAAACATAATTTAAAACGTACTTTTTGTGTTTCATCCTGGGATAGCTTTTAGATCCTGATCAGAATTCAGAAACCCCAGTGAAAAGGAGCTTCGGTGCACTGAGCCTCATTGGTTGGAGAAACGATTGAGTATGTGCAGCCATTGTTTTAAAATGAAGTTAATTCAAATATGTTTCAACCTCAAGAATCTTTAAGGATCTCAGTTTTTTTTGCTGAGCATTTTAGGGGAAGAAAGAGCCACAAAGACTTCATTGCAATAGTCAGAAGATATTAATGCTAATCTAGGCCTTCAGTGGGATTCACTTAAGTATCTTTAACACTTTCTTTCACTAATATGGAAAATCCCCAGAAGTGTGTATTGTAGATTTTTTCCCTTTGTAAAGAGATGCAAATGATTACAAAAGGTTATGTGATTTCCTCCGAGTCTCTCTGATTTCTATTTTTCCAATATCTCAAGGTAGGTATTCTCGGCTTTGCAGATCTACAAACATAAGCATCGTGTATTCATTCCGTCACCTTCCTTGGTGACATGTCGACTCCCTGTATTCTACCTGCTGTTTCTGAACCTGGAGGAAAGGGTCACGGCACTTCTAAGCCGGGACAACAAGTTTATGGCCTAACGCATGCTCTCTACATCTCTCAGGGGAAACTTAAGTTCCTATATGGAAATTTAATCGTCTTTGCACCATAACTTTGCTTTCTCTTTCTCTTTCAACTTCTTTTACAAGAAACATGGAGAAACTCTTAACTATTCCTGATGACTTGGGTCATAAGTCTGAGCTGAACCAAACACATCACTGGAGAATTAAAAGGCAAGAAGTAGGTCCCGTTTTGATAGCTTCCTAGATGTCTGGCCCATCATATATGGTACCTATTTGTCTAAAGACTTTTTTCACTGATTATTGGTAAGAATGTTTTAACTCTAAACCAGATCGGTGAAAAGAAGCATACTATTTGACAAATATAAAAAGTTTCTGTGTTTTAAGTTTTATGTTATCTAAGTGGCCTCCTCAGAGTTTCTCTTCCTTGTAGAAAGATTTAAATGAGCAATATTTTCATTCAAAAATCTTTTGGGGTTAACAATAGTACTCCTCTTGTTTAATCTCAATGATTAGAAAGCAAAAAATGCCAAAGAACAGCCTGTATCTGGAGATCTGGAGGGAGGGAGGGAGGGAGGGAGGGGGGATGGAAGGAGGAGGGAGGGAGAGGGGAGAGAGAGAGAGAGAGAGAGAGAGAGAGAGAGAGAGAGAGAGAGATTTGAGAGGCAAAGCTCTAAACAGAGATGGGCAGAGGTTAGATGGATTAGACTGCAGTGCTACGAGCAGGAGCTAGTGAGAGAAATAACCAGTTTTTGAGAAACAGTCTACTTAGTTGAAGACTAAGCCAAGATCAAAATGTATGCAACAGCCACAAACAGAATGTCATCAAAATGCCGATATTTGCTGTAACTGTAGAGCAGAAAAATAATACAGGAAAATGCTCTTTCTTTTTGCCCTGGAGCTGGATGTAGACATAAAAACCCTGAATGTTAAGGCCTTAGCTTATTTCTGGAAAGATACTTGGCTAGGGAAAGGGGCATGCTAGTTTTTGGGTATCCTGAGTGCATACACACTCCAGCATCTGCACCTGTTCCTCCCAAGTGGGAAGTCAGGGGTCCTATTTTTGAGCCCCACGTCTGTCAGTTACTGGGTAGATAATCTCATGGGGGACCCTCACGACTTCCTGCAATCCCTGCTCCAGAGGATCCAGGGCCTCTCTGGCCTCTGTAGGCACTTGCAAACATGTGCACATACACACAAATACACATTAATACACATACCCATAAAAAGGAGCAAAAAACATATCTTTTTAAACTGATGTGATGAAAAGCTAATGTGCAGGAAAATACTTGTAGAATAAGAATATATTAGCATTCAATATAGTCACTGTTAGAATAATGAGAAAATAAGAGAAGTCAGAGATGAGTCAAGTCCAGCCCCTTAGGCCTACCCACAGGCTTGAAGTCCATATATTTTATCTGGGCATCTAAATGACCTGGAAAACCTGTTCCTACATACCCTCTGGTCCCTTCCCTACAACTACTCTGCAACAGCTGGTCATTCTCCTGGATTGTATTAAAATATTTTCCCGTCTTCATGTTTCTGTGCCATTCCCTCAGCCACCCTTTGTCAAAACTGACACACCCTTCAGTGACTTTGAATGCCACTATCTCCAGGAATCTTAGCAAACTCTCATTTCCTCCTCCTCTAAACTGCAATCCTTTCTCAACAGGGCACTCCTGACTGACAGATCACTTCCTGGTCCATCAGAATGCAACTTCCCGGGAGACAGAGGCCACACATAAGGTAGCCACGTTTATGCACCGCCACTATGCAGACTTCGGTGCCTTGCCAAGAGTAGTACTGAATAGTATCTGATTGAATGAACAATTTCTCACCCTGCCCCTATTGTGCTTTTGGACAAAACCCCTTGCCTCTTTCAGTCTCCGATGCCTCTGCTATGAACAGAGGATAACAGCGCAGGCATACTCCCCAGGTGTGCGGGAAGAATAAACCAATGACTGAAAAGCAATTTAAAATTGTAAAATGAGATGCTATATATAAATGTTACATAATCAAAACCTCTTCCTTCTGTATTATGTTTTATTTGGCTTTATATCTTCAAATCCTTTGTGGGTTTCAGGATTTCACAGATGCAATACCGTTCACATTAGTACCCAGATTCTCCTGGGTAATAAACAATTTTGTGTATTATAGATCACGGCTACTTTTCCTTGGCAGGCTTACATGTGAATCTGTCATAATTTGGGGTATTCATAATGACTAATGATACAATTCATTTCTAAGAGATAATCCTCTTTTTTTTTTTTTTTCAGTACTTGACTGGCCAGTTTTTATTCCAATAGGGTTGCCTCCAGGGAACTAGCTCCCATTAAGTCTAAAATCTGGGTGATAAATGTAGAAATTTTTTTTAGAAGCCTAAATCACCTAGGAGCTTTACAATGAGACCTGGAAATGGCTTGGGCTTTAAAACACTGTTTTCTATGGCCTTTTTCTCCCTTTTGATTTGAGTGTCACCAAGCACTCATTGCAATGTGATATCCTAAGAATCCGGAAAGATAAGGATTAGGTCTTTCCACATTGAAACAGATCAGTGCTAGTTAAAGATACTAGTTTCTTCCTTAATATGTTCAAGAGGTGGTCAATAGAAAAATAAGTTTGCCTATAGCATTACTAGTTCCTACAAAGAGCTTTGGATCTGTAAGTACACAGCCTACTCTTTTTTCTATAATAGTTCTTCAGCCTAGAAGTTCTGAAGAAGGGGAGATGACAGGCTGTCATGGGGATCAAGGGAGTCCTTCCATGTTAAAGGGTCAAGGTAGCACTGATATTCAGTAAGTACTCTATAAGTATATCAGTAGAGGGCCTTCCGTAAGCCTGGTCCTGTGCTAACTCTCTCTCAAGCTTCATAACAAGCTAATGGCGGGGGTTGGGGGGATCTAATAACCTCCATACTCCCAGTCTCAGCAATAGAATTTCCAAAAAAAACGGGATTTCTTCAGATAGCAAGAAATTCTTTTGTGACAGTTAATTCTATGTGTCAGTTTCACCAACCCACAGAATAATTAGATTAATCATTATTTTTGGATCTTTCTGGGGTGACATCTTGGTTTGACACAAGCTACACTTATCTGGGAATAGGAACCTCAGCTGAGAAAACACTTCCATCCAATTTCCTATAGGCAAGGCTGTAGAGGATTTTCTTGATTAATGATTGATATAGGAGACCCAGCCCACTGTGGATAGTGCTACCCCTGGGCAAGTGGTCCTGAGTTGTAAAAGAAGCAGACTAAGCAAGCCTTGGGAACAAGCCAGTAAGCAGTGTTCCTCTGCGGTCTCTGCTTCAGTTCCTGCCTCCAGATTCCTGCCTTCAGTTCCTGCCCTGACTTCCCTGCAGGATGGACTACAATTGTAAACTGAAATAAAGTGGCTTCTGGAGGGAGAGCAGCACTTGAACAGGTGCATTCAGTAGACCACTCTCCCTAATGTGAGCATCCTCCAACCTGTGTAGGACTGACAAACACAAGGAGGAAAATCCCACTTCCTATCTGCCTGCTTGAGATGGAACATTTCAACAGTCAAGACCACCAACTCACATGATTTTCAAGTGTCTAGACAGGAAGTTAAATCACTGATTTTCTCGGGTCTGCAGCTAAAAAAAAAAACAAAAAAAAACAAAAAACAAACAAACAAAAAAACAGAAACAGACCAGAGGATTTCCTGGCCTCCATAGGCAGTTTCTCTTAGTGAGCCTCTTCCTGTGTATGCCTATTTAGATCCCATTGGTTCTGTTGCTCTGGAGAGCCCCACAGTGAAATCCGTGCCCCTCCCCCACGACCACCCTGAGCATATAATCCTCCCTTTTACAATGACTGCCTAATCCCTCGAGATTGCTCAATTCATTATAAAGTGTTTTGTTTGTTTTTGTTCTTTCCCCACCCCTCAAGTTGTTTTTATAAGATAAGGTCTCATTCTTATTAGTAGTTCTGGCTGTCCTGGAACTCACTACGAAGACCAGGCCAGCCTCAAACACACAGAGATCCACCTGCCTGTCTCCTGAGTGCTGGAATCAGAGGCATGCGCCACTGTGCCTGACTTCACTGAAACTATGTTTCTTTGTTTTGAATTTCCCCTGGTAGATTCCTGACCACCTTGTACAGTTTTATGCTAGGCCATCATTTTTCAAGATCATTAGAGTCTTCCATCAGGCTTGTCCTCCGTGGTATAAATGTTTAAGAAATTCAACGTAGCTTTTCTTCTGAAAGTATATGTTGAAATCCCAACCTTTTATGGAACAAAAACTGCTCTTCCCTACCCATTTCTGTTAGCCCATTTTCATCTCAGTTGGACCTGCACCAATCTAACTCTCCAATGGAGAAGTTGCTTTGACGTCCAAACAGAGGGCTGCATTGTTCTGCGGGTGATGACACATTGGCTGAAGATGCTGTATCATCGAAATCTCTTATGAAAATTGTAATGGAAAAGTTAAAAATGCTGCAGGATCCCCAGCGGCGGTAGGCAGCAGAAATGCTGTAGGTCCCCAATTTGGTGGTAGCGGGCCATGTGGCGGCAGGCAGCTGGCCCTGACAGCAGCCAGTCCCAGGCAGAGACAGCTGCCAGTCCCTGAGCGGTGGCTGGTCCCAGGCAGGGAGACACGTGGCGGGCGGGCAAGAGACAGCGACATGGATAGGCATGCCATGCAGAGTAAAGTTGGATATTTATTCAGGGGGTTATGGAGGGAGAAAGGTGAAGGGGAGAAGAGCAGAGAGAGAGGAGAGAGAGAAGCGGGGAAAGGGTAGAGAGAGAAGCAGAAGCTGCCTCTCCGAGAGGAAGACTGAAAAGAGAGAGAGCTCAGGCTAGAAACTGAAGATCAGCCTGCCTCAGCGGATGGGGGAGGGAGTGGGCGTGGCTTGTCTCTTAAAGAGACAGAACAATCATTACAAAAATATCTTCTTGTTAATGTATACAAACCATTCTGCTTGTCCAAAAACACCTCTCTGATATTCTGTAGTCTATGCAGAAATTAGTAATATCAGACTGCTTTAGTTATCCCTCCCATTTATATGAAATTGGCCAGAAATATCACTGCATTGTCACACATGGGAAACTATTAATGAGGTTAATGACTTGTTCAAGGTTTCAGAACGATTCCCAAGCAAAGCTGATGTCAGAGTATATAGCTTCTTGCAGGGATTTATAAATTTCTGCATTTCCTTACAAAATCTTTTGGGTGGTCCAGTAAAAACTGTCAAAAATTTTCAAAGTAAATCTGTGTTAAAAAGAGATGGTGGGGCTGGATGAAGGGGAAATATGCTCTTTAGTTAAGCAGATTTTTCAACTCTAGCTGGGCTTCAACTCTTTCCATTTTAATTATGCATTCTCTCCTTTTTAAAGTGTGTATGTCGAGAAGGAGTGAGATGGGTGGCCATTTTACCTGTGCTGACTTTGTGGAGTGGATTCTCTCCCTCCACTTTTCTGGGAATCAAACTCGAGTTATCAGGCCCTGCAACAAGGCCTTTTACCTAAGGGGCCCTCTTGTCTGTCCCTATAATATGTGTCTTAGTTTGCTTTTCTCGCAGTGATAAGGACTATAACCTAAAGCAACCTGGGGAGGAAAGAGTCTGTCAGTCTTACGCATCTCAAGTCACAATCCATTGAGGGAAGGAAGACAAGGGAGGAACTGAAGCGGAGACAGTAGAGGACCACTGCTTAGTGATTTGCTTCCCATGGCTTCTCAGTTTTTGTTCTTATACACCCCAGGACTACCTGTCCAGGCATGGCACAGCCCACAATGGTCTGAGCCTTTCCATGCCAATCATCAGTCAAGACATTGTTCCACGGGCTTGCCTACAGGCCAGTCCGAGGGAGACATTTTCTCACCTGAGGATCTCTCTTCTCAGATGACTCTTGTGCTGACAAAAACTAGCCAGCCATTATGTATTCTCTTTAGCATCTTTTGAAATACTTGGCAATCAAAGAAGCATTCTTTGATTTAAAGGGCCCTTTCCCCTCATTTCCATTTACAGGACAAGAGTCCAATGAGATCTAAATAGATAGAAATTGCATGTGTAAGCAATTGTCTAGAGCACACTATTTCCCCATTTCAGCCTCACATTCTTCCCCTTTTCAGCAGCCAGTACTGCTATAAATGCAAAGTATTTACAGAGCATAGTAACCACTGCCATGGGGTCCCCCTTGAGCAGCTAAAAGCAGCAGAACAATTCTGCCAGCTGTTTTACAGCCAAGGAAGAAAGGTAAACAGAGGTTAAGTGACTGCCAGAAGCACTCACCATGGCAGTTATTCGGACTGGAACTCATGGCTCTTATCAGTCCCAGCCCATTAAAAGGTTCTAAAGTATAGCTTGTCAGAGAGGGACCACACTGCCTAAAAACAAATTTGCCTATCATCTGCAAGGGAAAAATTTTGCATCCATGATTCTGAGTCTTCTCATTTTTAAAATGTGTTTTTAGAATTTTATACTTGAGTACTTTATATCATTTCCACCCCTCTGCTAACTCCTTCTGTGCCCTCTCCAGTCCCTCTCAAATTCATGACTTCTTTTTTTTAATATTTATTTATTTATTATGTATACAATATTCTGTCTGCGTGTATGTCTGCAGGCCAGAAGAGGGCACCAGACATCATTACAGATTGTGTGAGCCACCATGTGGTTGATGGGAATTGAACTCAGGATCTTTGAAAGAACAGGCAATGCTCTTAACCACTGAGCCATCTCTCCAGCCCCATGACTTCTTAATTATTGTTAAAGGTATGTATTATGTGTGTGTGTGTGTGTGTGTGTGTGTGTGTGTGTGTGTGTGTATATATCCTGTTGAGTCCATTTAGTGTTGCTCGTGTGTGTGTATATGTTTAAGGCTGACTGCTTAGGATTGGATAACCTATGAGGGGCTCATTTCTAAAGAAGACTGATCCTGCTTCTCAAAGCGGCCACTAATTGCCTGTAACTCTTCACATAAGGGTAGGGCCTTATGAGATTCCTCTCTCCACGTTGGCATGCCAACTGGCATTATCATTGTTCAGGTCTTGTTTAGACAGCCATATTGTTGAGATTTTACGGGTACAGCTCTCTGTCATGTAAAAGATACAATCTCACAGCAGACATTTTAGTCCTCTTGAGTTTTCCAACTTTTCTGCCCCCTCTTCTGCAATGTTTCCCAGGCTTCGGTTGTGGAATTTGTGATGTAGATGTATCAGTTGGGGTTGGGCATCCTGTGGCCAGTTTTTCTCTACATTTTGACCAATTGTGGATGTCTATAATAGTCTCTATCCACCGCAAAAGAGCTCTCCGAGGTCTACTTATCTGTGGGTATAAGGATGTATATTCAGAACGCGTTAGAAATTGTACTGTGTTGGGAAGATGGCACAGTAGGTTCCTTTTAAGGTCAATAACACTCACTAACCACAGGGAGTTGGATAGGTTTATAGTACCAGGCATGAATTCCCTTCTAATAAGTGGGCCTTAAGTTCAATTAGCTTTTATTAGCTAGTGTATGGATTTCTTAGGGTGAGCATTTTTACCTTTATAACTTAATATATATTATACATGTATTTTAACATGAGATAATGAATTTCCAAATATCGTTAGTGTTATTTATCTCTTTTCCATCCCTCTCCTATTATGTTGCCCTCCCCCCCTCTTCTCAGTTAAATCTCCATTTTTCCACTTCCCCATTCATAGCACCTGTGTCCTACTGTCCACCTCTCTAGAATGCCTCTTCCTACCTCCCTGATCCCCTTATTTTCCTAGTTTCTGGAATTACTCCAAGTTATATACTTAGATTCAGAGATTTGGATCTGTTTTTTGTTGTTTTAGTCTTTGCTTTTGTTTTTATTTTTGTCAAGAGAGGGTTTCTCTGTATAACAGGCCTGGCTGTCCTGGAACTCACTTTGTAGACCAGGCTGGGATCTGAGATGAACGAATAAGAGAGAACACATGACATTTGTCTTTCTGAGTCTAAGTTGCCGCACTCAGCATAATATTTTCTACTTCCGTCCATTTAACTGTAAATTCCATAATTGTGTTTTTGTTTATATCTGAGTAGAATTTCACTGTGTGCATGCATCATATCTTCATTGTCCATTCAATAATTGAAGGACATTTAGGTTCTTTCCATTCCTTAGCTATTATGAATTGAGCAGCAATGAATATGGCAGAGCAAGTATCTCTGGAGTAGAATGTCAAGTCCTTTAAATTTCTGAAGAGGTTGTAGACCCTAAAGATGGAAAGACACCCAGTGTTCATAGATGGGTAGAATTAATATTGTGAAAACAACAGTCTTACCAAAAGCAATCCATAGACTCAATGCAATCCCAGCCAAAATCCCCAAAATGTTGTTCTTCACAGAAATAGAAAATTTCCTAAAATTCATATTTGGCTATCCCAGATAACCAAAGCCATCTTGAGCAAAAAGAACAATGCTGGAGTGGCTACAGTTGTATTACACAGCCATAGTAATAAAGGCAGCATGGAACCTGGCACACAAACAGACCTATAGACAAATGGAGCAAAATAAAAACCCAAATACAACTGCACATAACTACTGCCATATGATGTTTGAATTTGATAAAGGTGTCAAAAATGAACACTGGAGAGAAGATAGTATCTTCAACAAGTGGTGCTCGGTAAACTGCCTGTCCACACAGAGAAGAATGAAATTAGACTTACATCTGTTACCCTGAATGAAAATCAACTACGAATGGATCAAAGATCTCAATAGGAAACATGAAATGCTAAAACTTCTAGAAGAAAACATAACAGTAACCTCTAAGGTAGAGGTATAGGGAAGGAGTCTCAGACTAGGACTCCGTTCCCTTAGGACGAAGGAGACTTCACAGAACTAAACCAGTTCTATATAACAGAAGAAACAAGCAAGTGAAGAAGACTGCAGAGTGGGAGAGAGCCTTGCTATTCAGAATACATAAAGAAATGTTTTAGGTTTGTTTGTTTTTCAAGACAGGGTTTCTCTGTAGCTTTGGAGCCTGTCCTGGAACTAGCTCTTGTCGACCAGGCTGTCCTCAAACTCACAAAGATCTGCCTGCTTCTGCCTCCCAAGTGCTGGGATTAAAGTCGTGTGCCATCACCACCTGGCAAGAAATTTTTTTTTTAAATTAAGAAAACAGATAACCCAATTTTAAAATGGGCTGCATATCCAGAGTTCTCAAAAGAAGAAAGATGGCTGAGAAATTACCTTTAAAAGTGTTCAACATCCTTAGCAATTAGAAAAATGCAAATTAAAACTATTTGAGATTTTATCTCACCCCAGTCAGAATGGCTAAAACCAGTAAAGCAGGTAACAACAAGTGCCGGCCAGGATGTGGGAAAACTTGAAGCCTCGTTCACTTATAGTGGGATTACAAACTAGGGCCTCTTAAAAATCAGTGTGCAGAATTCTCAAAAATCTAAAAGCAGATCTGCCATCCAACCCAGCTATACCATTTTCTCACCTTTAAGGCATTCCACAAACTTCCTCGTCCCTTTAAATGAAAGAAATTTCATGAACTAGGCTGGAAGTAAACAAATGACTTCTGCAGCCAGACTTTTGGGTTTTCTTTTTGTTCCCTACAGGCAGTGTTAGCCTAAGTTCCTGAAATAGGAAGAGCTCTTGTTTCCCTTCCTAGAATATCAGGGTAACCTAATCTCAATAGGGTTTTGGGAGTTGGTAGCTAAAGAAATGTTCCATCTTGTGTCCAAGTGATCGGCTCTTGTAGAAAACTGCAAACAACAAAAGATGGTATGAAGCCAATTGGTTGTCCAGTGTCAAATGGTCAGCTCTGAAAAAAACGGAATACAAGTAGCATTTCATGGCGTCAACAGATTACGTTTAAGAATATATCTGTATATGCATATATGTATGTGATAGCAATTAGAGAAAAAGAATATATCTGTATATGCATAGATGTGATAACAACTAGAGAAAAAGAATATATCTGTATATGCATAGATGTATGTGATAGCAACTAGAGAAAAAGAGGCCATGAATTGGAAGAAAGGCAGAGAGGAGCAAATGGAAGCATTTGGAGGGAGGAGGGAGAGGGAAATGTATACATTTTAGTCTCAAACAATATTTTTTATAAAAGGGTAAATGTGAAAATAATACAGTAAGTTTTTTTCCATGTCATCTGTGCTGGCTAGTTTTTGTATCAATTTGACACAAACTAGTGTCCTTTGAGAAGGAATCTTAACTGAGAAAAACACCTAGATAGGATCAGCCTGTAGGCAAGCCTGGATGGTGTTTCTGAGAGATTCATGTTGGAGGGCTCAGCCCATCGTGGGTGGTGCCTCCACTGGACTGATTTAAGAAAACTTGGATGGTTTAAGAAAACAAGCTGAGCAAGCCATGAGCAAAGCTAGCCAGTAAACATCAAGCCTTTGTGGTTCCTGCATCAGTTCCTACCTCCATGTTCCTGCTTTAAGTTCCTGCCCTGACTTCTGTGGATGATGAAATATAAATTGTAAGATGAAATAAACTTTTCCTCCCCAAGCTGCTTTGGTCATTTTGCTTTTAAATCACAGCAACAGAAACCTTAACAAAGATACCACCCACTCTTTAAAAAAAAAATTGTTTTTTTATTGATTTTTATTGAGCTCTACATTTTTCTCTGCTCCACTCCCTGCCTCTTCCCTCCCTCCTTCAGTCCTCCCCCAAGGTCCCCATGCTCCCAATTTACTCAGGAGATCTTGTCTTTTTCTACTGTCTTCTTCTCATGTAGATTAGATCTATGTAAGTCTCTCTTAGTGTCCTCATTGTTGTCTAAGTCTCTGGGATTGATACCACCCATCTTAAAGAGAAACTGAGATGTATAATTAATCTAAGAATGGATATATCTATAGATAGAGGGATATATCTACAGATGAAAGAAATGGAAATCTAAGCATTAGTTTTATACTTCTTATTTACAAAATATTTCTTTTATCTTCCCCTCAGCAGCTAATGTAAATATCACTTTACATGGATTCATCAGCTAGTGGTTGGCTCCTACTGTCAAGGTGATGTAAACCTTTTCTAGAGCTCTTAATCAAACCCAGGACCTCACCCATATATCACAAGTGTTCCACCTGCTCTGCCAACATGACTTTTTTTTTCATTTTTTAACTTTTTTATTGATTTTTATTGTGCTCTACATTTTTCTCTGCTCCCCTCCCTGCCCCTCCCTTCCCCCCTTCAGCCCTCCCTCAAGGTCCCCATGCTCCCAATTTACCCAGGAGATCTTGTCTTCTTCTACTTTCTACTTCCCATATAGATTAGATCTATGTGAGTCTCTCTTAGTGTCCTCATTGTCGTCTAAGTTCTCTGGGACTGTGGTTTGTAGGCTGGCTTTCTTTGCTTTATGTTTAAAAACCACCTATGAGTGAGTACTTGTGATAATTGTCTTTCTGTGTCTGGGTTACCTCACTCAAAATGATGTTTTCTAGCTCCATCCATTTTCCTGCAAAATTCAAGCTGTCGTTATTTTTTTCTGCTGTGTAGTATTCCATTGGCCAACATGACTTTTAACTTCTTTAATATTACATTCGTTTGTATATGTGTATGCTTGTGCATGCCAGTGCCATGGCACACATGTAGAGGTCAGAGGTCAATTTGAGGGGGCATAAGTTCTCTTCCCCTAAGTGGGGCCCCAGGATAGAACTCAGATATTCAAGCTTAGTAGCAAGTATCTTTTACTGTCTTAGCCATCCTAACAGCCCAAAGATTTTTTTTTTTATTTTTTCCACGATATTTATTGAGCTCTACATTTTTCTCTGCTCCCCTCCCTGCCACTCCCCTCCCTCCTTCAACCCTCCCCCAAGGTCCCTATGCTCCCAATTTACTCAGGAGATCTTGTCTTTTTCTACTTCCCATGTAGATTAGATCTATGTAAGTCTCTCTTAGTGTCCATATTGTTGTCTAAGTTCTCTGGAATTGTGGTTTGTAGGGTGGTTTTCTTTGCCTTATGTTTAAAAACCACCTATGAGTAAGTACATGTGATAATTGTCTTTCTGTGTCTGGGTTATCTCACTCAAAATAATGCTTTCTAGTTCCATCCATTTTCCTGCAAAATTCAAGCTGTCGTTATTTTTTTCTGCTGTGTAGTACTCGATTGTGTAAATGTACCTCTTTTTTTTTTTATCCATTCTTCGATCGCGGGGCATTTAGGTTGTTTCCAGGTTCTGGCTATGACAAACAAAGCTGCTATGAACATAGTTGAGCACATGTCCTTCTGGCACGATTGAGCATCCTTTGGATATATACCCAAAAGTGGTATTACTGGGTCTTGAGGAAGGTTGTTTCCTAATTTTCTGAGAACTTGCCACACCGACATCCATAGGGGTTGTACCAGCTTGCATTCCCACCAGCAATGCAGAAGTGTTCCCTTTTCCCTACAACCTCTCCAACATAAGTTGTCATCAGTGTTTTTGATCTTGGCCATTCTTACAGGTATAAGATGGAATCTCAGAGTTGTTCTCATTTGCATTTCTCTGATGACTAAGGATGTTGAGCATTTCCTTAAGTGTCTTTCAGCCATTTTAGATTCCTCTGTTGAGAGTTCTCTGTTTAGGTCTGTACTCCATTTTTTTTATTGGCTTATATGTTCTTTTGGTGTCCAATTTCTTGAGTTCTTTGTATATTTTGGAGATCAGACCTCTGTCTGATGTGGCGTTAGTGAAGATCTTTTCCCATTCTGTAGGCTGGCGTTTTGTCTTGTTGACCATGTCCTTTGCTTTACAGAAGCTTTTCAGTTTCAGGAGGTCCCATTTATTAATTGTTTCTCTCAGTGTCTGTGCTGCTGGGGTTCTATTTAGGAAGTGGTTCCCTGTGCCAATGCGTTCAAGTGTACTTCCCACTTTCTCTTCTATAAAGTTCAGTGTGGCTGGCTTCATATTGAGGTCTTTGATCCATTTGGATTTGAGTTTTGTACATGGTGATAGATATGGGCCTATTTTCATTTTTCTACATGTTTATATCCAGTTCCAAAGATGGTTTTTAAACTAACAATTAGCACCTGTGAAAAGCCCTCACCAGAGGTGATTGTGATGGGTACTGCTAGCCAGATTCTCCAGTTACATTCACAAGTGTGAATGGACAGGGTCCAGAGACATGCATTTCTTCCCTGGGAGCTTCCTAGTCTATTACCCCAGTCGAAGACTTTGCTTCATGGCAGCTTCAGTGAAGAGGCTTCTAGAGGGTCTTGAAAGCAGACAGAAGAGCATGGTTTCAAAAGGAGAATGGAGTGCTCCTGCTAATTCTAGTTTGGATCAAAGACCCACGGTGGGGGTGGGGGTGGGCGAGTCCAGCCTGCAGCACAGTAGAAAAGTGGTAGAACCTTACCAAAGCAGACCCTACTGGAAGTTAGGACCTTGGGGCACGTCAATCCATCTCCCTTCTCTGCCCATCCCCCACTCTTGGTCACCCCTGAAGTATGTGGCATTGTTCTATCTAGTGCTTTTATCATGAGGCACCATGTTGTCACAGGCCCAAAGAGGTCCAGAGACCATGAACTTGTGCCACTGTAACTGTAATCCAATATAAACCCTTCCTCCTTATACAGCATACTTTCTCGGGATTTGTCACAGTGACAAAACCTTACTAACACGTGACTACAACTGGAAAGTGGCCTTCTTTTCTCTTGTCTGATATCCCCAGACCTGTTCCCACCCCAATCCCACTCCATCCCAACATGAGCATAGATCCCTATAGTCTATCAATCTGCTCTACCTCTGAGTTTTTATAAGCAACAGCCATTCTCCTTAGTCACTCTGCAGCTTCTCAGTGGCTGCTGGCATTAAACCCCAGTCTTTTGGTTCAGGCGTGGCATCACTAATTTCTAACAGCCTGTTAAGGACTCGGGTCCTGTTTTTTTCCCTTCTGACAACCTGTCTCTGGACCTCTTCCCACAGAGTTCAAAACAACCCATACCAGAGCTCACTGAAGAATTGCAGCCTGCTGCAGGTGCCTTTCTACTCCCTGCCAGGTGAAAGTTGGCCCTTTACCGGCCTGCTTGCTGGTGACTTCATCAGAACCTTCTCAAGAGACATGAGCTGTTGTATTATTATTGAATATCATTTTATTCAGTAATATATTATTTTAAGGTGTGGGACTTTTGTTTACTGATGTAAAGCTGTGCTGCTTTTGTTTATGCTGCATTGTTTAACTCTGTGGAGCTGTGATTCTTTGCCTGTCTACCTGATGCTCAGCCGGGCGGTAGTGGCACATGCCTTTAATCCCAGCACTTGGCAGGCAGAGGCAGGTGGATCTTTGTTAGTTCGAGACCTGCCTGGTCTACAAGAGCTAGTTCCAGGACAGGCTCCAAAGTTACAGAGAAACCTTGTCTCGAAAAACCAAACAAAAACAAAAAACCAAAAAAAAAAAAAACCCCACCTGATGCTTTAGTAAAGAGCTGAAAGGATAGGCGGGGCTAGCAGGTAGAGAGTATAAATAGAAGGAGAACTCTGGGAGAAGGAGCAAGAAAAGGAGAGAGCATGCTAGGGGCCAGCCACAGAGTAAGCGTGAAAGTAAGATATACCAAATTAAGAAAAATGTCCAGAGGCAAAAGGTAGATGGAATAATTTAAGAAAAGCAGGCTAGAAACAAGCCAAGCTAAGGCCAGGCATTCATAAGTAAGAATAAGCCTCTGTGTGTGATTTATTTGGGAGTTGGAAGCTGGGTGGCGGGTAAAACATCATATTCAATGAACTTGTGCAATGCAGGGACTTGTGGCAGCCAGGTGGCCACTGAAATGTCACCTGCAGCGCTCTCACATATGAACAGCCACCTGTACTGAATGACTAGATAGACCCTTTAGGATTTCTCAGAACCGAGACAGTGATCTGAAGTGCTTGGGTTGCAAGCACAAGTAAGAGGTGGGGTGCGGTGGGGTGCGGTGGGGGCCTGTGAATGGCAGAACAGCAACAGATTTGGCTTCTTTCTGTTCTGTGGTGCATTTCTATCTATGGGTGACAGGTACAGGTCTAGGCCACATAGGCTATACCCCACACCAGAAAGACAGTCTAGGACATGCTCATATTTTAAGCCTTAATTAGACGGCAATACTCAAGTATCTGCTTCTGACTGTACATTCCCTTCGATCTCCAGTCCTCTGCGTGTGTGTGTGTGTGTGTGTGTGTGTGTGTGTGTGTGTGTGTGTGCAGCCTTCAAACCTGGCCGAAAAAGACCATTCTGGCAAGACTGCAGCAGTGGAAGTAAGTTTACAACGACCTAAAGGCTCCCAGTGCGCTTCCAACTATGAGCTGCTTCATTTCTTCATCCGAATCATGGATTTCCGAAGGGGAGAGAAGGGGAATGCAGAGTCAGACAGATGTAGCTTGCTCTGCGGTTTTCTGTCCAAGAAGACGGATGATTCTGGCCTCTCGATATTCCTGGAGGGCCAAGCAGACAGCAGCAGAACCTACTGTGGAGGATGGGAAATGCGTGGGGCGCCTTGGGGCGTGAGAAAAATCAGGCTTTTGCAAAGGGTCCCTAGCCCTGTGGAGGGAAACGGAGAGATAGATTCTTGCTTTGCACTTTCCCGGAGGTTGGCCACAGCGTTTTCCTCTCGGAGCTTAGAGCCATTTCCAGTAGGGTTGAATCTGGCGGAACTCACCCTCTATGAGTACTCAGAGTCCTCAGCCGGCTGCGGCGTCTTTGGGGGCCAAGTCCCGCACCTCCTACTGGTGCCAGGTACGAGGGTTGTTCTCCGCGCCATGCCCACTCGCGACGGCTCTGGGAGCTCCTGCCGTCTGTCATCAGCAACGGCCTTCCCTGGCCCCAGCCTCGTTCCCGGGCGCGACCCTACCGCATCAGGCCACGCTGGAGTAACAGCGGCCACCACCATCACCGCATTTCACAACCGCCAACTTACGGGTCGGGTAGCCAGTGCGTCTCCCGGCCAACGCTCCGCCGTAAGCGATAGGACAGTGACCGAGAGGCGGGACCACGCGGTAGGCACCACCCACGGCCTCCAAGAGTCCTGCTTCCCCGACGATTGGCTACAGACAACGCCAGTCAGATGCTAGTGGACGCCCCGCCTCACGGGGGCTGGCCCGAGGAGGACCACGCCCCTCGGCCCCGCCCCCCAGGCGCCTAGTCAGCGCTGCGCGGCGTTCCGCCTCATTCGCTGAGCGGGTCCGTGAATTGTCAGCGCGCTCTGGGCGACTGCTGAGCCGGGCGGCCGCCGGGCTTGCGGCGATCCCCGTCAGGTGCCCACTAGCTCCAATGAGCCCAGGTCTTGCGGGGCGCAAGCAGCAGGCGGTTCGGGGAAACTTGGGATTGAGGATCTGCAGCAGGGGCGTGGATTTGGCGTCTGCACTGGGCCAGGAGGGTGAGTGGCCGCGTCGTGCAAGCCGCTCCTCGGCGCCGCTTTGCCAGCGAGCAGGGGACAGCGTCCGTGCTAGTGGGTGGGAGCGTGGCGATCGTGGGAGGGCTGGGCAAGGCAGGGGACACTTACTCGCTGCCAGCGTCCCGGCTCCCGAACTTCTGGTTTTCAAAGCATCCCAACTCGGCCCGGGACGCGACTGTGCGTCGGCACCGGCACCGACTTGGCGTTGGTGGCAGTCACCCTTAGGTCCCGGGCGCGCCCCTGCCCCTCTGCGGCGGCGACACGGCTCTCTCGGGGACGCCTCGGTGAGCGCACAGCACTTCCTAGATGGCTGCGACTGGTTTCTAAACATTAACCGGCGCCCGAGTCGGCGTGCGCTGCGAGCGCCGGTCGCGTTCCAAGTGAGAATTGGAGGGACCCTCCGGGGACCTCAGCAGGCCCCTTCCGTACTCTGCAGATCCGAAGAAATTGACAGCCGTACTGAACGTTAAAGTTTGGGAAGTAATTCCTTCCTGTCAACCCTTGACTGTACGCCCCTCTTCCTGGGGTGCGCAGGCCTCCACATCCATAACAAGGTGTGTCTGAGGAACTTGGTTAGGACCAGCAGGGAGCGTAGAGGCTAAGGGGAGGCTGAGAGTCTGCCAGCCTGGTTTGGTGGTGTTTGTTTAAGCACCGGTGTGTTGAAGTATTGAAGTTGTGGCAGGAACTGACAACAGAGGATTCAAGGTTAAACCTGACACTTCGTTTGTGATTAAGCCTGTGTTACATTTTTTTTTTCTTCCTTACCTCTCTTGTGGTAAAAGCTGCTTGTTTTTCTAAGTGCAGTTGCATAGATAGCGCTTATATTCGATATGGACTAAATAGAATTCAGGGCAGTATTGTCTTGTTATTCTTATCTGATATGCGTGAGAGCTTATTAAGAGTACTAGAAAAAAAGAGTACTAGAGAGAGATAGATCATGAGTTGGGAGCATTTCGGTATTTTAAAATATATAAAACGTTGATTTATGTAGTAGATGTGAGTGTACATATACACATATCGGAGCGTCTGTATATATGAGCAGGATTGATAGGGGAATGAGGTAGAAATATATGAAGGATTAACTCAGCCTTGAACTTCCCCTGGATTACAGAGATGAGCCCTCTTAGCTAGGAGGTATGTGATCGAGTGTGTGTGTTTGTGTGTGTAAGCATGTCAGCATCTGTCTGGTCTGTCTGGGTCAGTACATGTCCGTGAACTTTACAAGCACTCAGTTCAATGCTACTCAATGCAGATTCCACGTTCCTGTTTTACAGCCCAGCAGCCACCAGCCAGCCCATCTGTTAAAACATAGCATGTACATTTCAGCCAGAGCACCGGGGTGGATCGTGGGTAGGGGGCAACCCTTAGCAAAACAGCACGCTACAAACAAAGCCTTCCTCCTGACTTCTATTTTCGTCCATTATTTGGAATGGACTTACAGTTTTATTGAGGGAGATGAAGGGAATGCTGTCTCTAGAAAGGGGCAACTGTCTTTTCTGAGATGGTTGTAGCCATAATTTGAGGAGGGGGGATTACAAGAGGAAAAAAATAATTCCCTGAGAAGAAATGTGGTTGTCATGTCGCCAGTAAGACTGGTTTACAGTCTTGCAGGGACACGTATATCACAAACTATTTTCTTTTGCTTCAGAGAATGCATTGAAAATAAATTGTTTTGAACACACACACGTACACATGCAAACATGCTCACACGCACTTTAATAGAAGTAAATAGAACTTTATTGCCAATGTGGAAGTCAAGATTGCCTTAGTAATTCCAATGAAGCATGCCTTTAGGAATTTATACCCTGGAAATAAGTTTAAATTTGGCCTAATCACTAGTAACAATGGTTCACAATTTGTAGTTTAAAAATAATAAAAAGGCTTTATCATAAAATTTCTGATGACTAAAAAGGTATGGGAGGAGTGTTATTACAACAGCTTAATAAGTTCCTGCAGGCAAGTGACTGATACTTTAAAAAGCTATAAATTCCTTTAATAGTATAGTTACTTTTAATGACAATAAAGTCAATACTTTCAAGAAGCATCGTTGATCTTTTTCACAATAATTTTATGTTCTTAATTACATTTTAATAGTGGTGTTCATTATAAATTGAAGTGGTTTTAAGAACTCAACACAAGAAGTATTTTCATTTTTATGGTACATAAACATTTGGGAGAAAATATGTAAATCCCTAATATATATGTCTAAATTTGTGAAGGGCTATACAAATCCTCCTGGCTTCACATGAATCATCCAGATGAACTGAGTGGCTTCTTGAAAATTCAGTTCTTGTCCAGGAATCCAGTTCCGGGGCCCAGGGCAGCTTAGGAATCTGCATTTCCGAGCACTCAAGTCCTGGTACAAGGGACCTCTAGAACGTATTTCAAGAAATAGTGGGATTGCGTTTATGATATAAGATAATGATTGATTATTCAGAAATTTGGAATTTGCTGGCCTTATGAAATTGTTAGTTTATTAACTCTCTCCTTAACTATGGGACTCTTCTGTCCTGAGCCTGTCATCTTCAATCATTCCTATTCCAAACTAGCCCCAGTGTTAAGGAAGTTTTCCTGGAGAAGCAAAATAATTTAATTCTTCTCCTCGGCCTTGGTTCTCATCCACTCTCTGCTTCTGTACTTGTGATTCTGGGATGCTCTGGGATGATTTGGCCAGTCCTAATACACGTTGTCAATCATTTCCCCCTGAAAGATGAAAGGAGAGGCCTATCATATCTCTTGGTGATAGGGCAGAAGCGTGCACAGTCAGGGATGGTACAGACTTAACCAAGCTCAAGTGTTTCCTTGGCACACTGTAGTGAGTTGGCTGACCAGCCATGAGCTCCACTCGCCACGATACTCACATTCTGAAAGTTACTGCTGTCCCATGACTTGAGTAAAATTTCTTATCACCATAGAGATGGGTTGAAAATTGATTGCTACCTACATTCTTACTGAAATCAGTGTTAGTTTTTTATTTATAAATTATTACCGATTAGTTTTTTTTAATTTACCTTCTGATCTCAATGTTTGTGTTCTGTTACTCTATTACTTACTGATAAAATTCTCCACATTAGACTCTTAGGTAAGATTTGAAAGAGAATGGATCTCTATCAGAAGTTGCCCTCTCTACTGTTCAAGTTAAAAAAAAAAGACTTCTTGGAGGTCAGAAATGTTGAGAATATTTACTTCCTAGATGAGAAAAGGATATAGATAGATTGAGACACCGAAATTATTATAGTTCCAGACCATTGGATCATCACAGAGACCTTTACAGAGGGATTTCTGTACAGGGGAACACTTAGCATTTGATAGGTCACTTAATCTTTGGAGGACAATGATTTTTTTTCCCCACTTAGTGACAGATGAGCAAACAGCAGCCACAAAAGGATAATACTTGTATTCTGTCTTTCATGTTTGAAGATAATACCCATAAGTGAGATGTTGACCTAATACTGTGAGCTGCCCTGTTTAGTTTGTGATAATGCTTTTTTATTTGTTTTAACCGTTGTCTTTACATTTTTCCTTTTATTGGATTTGACTTTATAAGTTTTCCTTATAAAGTCAGCCAGCATATATGATAATTGTTTGGGTGACCCTGAGCTTAACTAGTCAACCTTGACATGGAGAGACTAATAGTTTGCTAAAGGTCACAGAGCACAATTGGGGACAAAGCCAACATGAGGAATTCTTTGGACTTGTGTTTTAGCCTTGCACTATTTTTGTCTGTTGTCATGTTACACTAATACTACTGTTTTTACACTAACAAAATCATTACTTACATTCCGTTTTCCCAGATTCCGCATGAGTTGATGGGATTTAGAGTGGCTATAAAACCTGAGGTATACTACAGCCGCAGACACACAACGTCATTGACTTATGCCCATTTAGACAGACAGGCAGACAGAAAGAGAGAAAGGAGGGAAGGAAAGAAGGAAAAGGAAAGAGAAAGCAGGCAGCCACAGTAGAAAGCTGCCTTTTTCTGAAACTGGGCCATAGGTCATTACAAGCATCAATGCAACAATTCTTTTTTTTTTTTAACCATGGCCACCTTTTGGCATCTAACTTTCATTTGTTAAATTCTTTTCAAGTGTTTGACCCTTTTTCCTTTACCCTTATTCCCATAGTGAAATCATTTAAAAGAAAGAAAATGTTCACTTTTCAAGTCAATCTGTTCTCCTAACATCTCCTAATAGAGAAATTTTAACCATCTTCACTGTTCTCCCCAAATCCTCCTTTGACTCCCTCCGTTTGCCAGTCTAGTAGTATATTGTCTTGCAGAAAGTAGTTACTGAGCTAAAAAAGTCTTAGTGTGGCGTTGGCTTTGTGGCTTCAACAATGAGGAAAAAGGAAAATGGTGGAGGATGATGCTGAAGTGATACTGATCCATGTTTCGTACTCAGCATCCCCGGCTTACAGCGCTCGTGTTATATTTCAGGTCCAGACGAATGGAGTGACAAATGCACTCATCTGTGTCCTCACAGACCCCGCTAATACAAGCTGAAAACATGACTGCAGACAGCAGAGCCTGGGTTACACAAGGAACACAAACGCTTCGTTCTGAAACAGAAACTAGGCCTAGAGGGAAGGGTCAGAGTGGGGGTGGGGCGGGGACTGTGTGGGAAAGAAATACCTCTAGTGAAATGCCAGACAGAGTGGTGAGAAATTTATAGAAGAGGGGATGGTTTGGGGTTTCTTGCAGGCATTGATTCTGTTCCTTGTTGTCTTCACAACCCGCTCACCCTGCTTGCTTTTAATAATTTATTGTAGCATCAGGCCTTCCCCTGGTTTCTTCTTTTTATAACTTTTTCCCCTTCTCATCTCAAGGTCTAATCCAAGGCATATATAATAGTGTGGCTGGTCTCAAGTGCCCAGGAAAATCCATGATCAATACCACTACATCATAAACCCCTGGCTGTTCTCGTTCTGTTTTGCAATGTTTCCTTCCTGTTATATTAACTTGGTATCTATGCTTTAAACAATATTTTATTAATCTTTGCACAATGAGACGTCTGATCTTATTCTTCTTGGCTGGAAATGTCTTTCGAGTAATCTATCATCAGACCACCATTGATCTAATGATGTATTTATTGCTCACTATTGCAACCCTGGCAAGAAACCCAGTATGGTTCTAAAATTTTGATTAAAAAGAAATCAAGTTTTTGCAAGGCGTAGCCATCCAATTATGTTAGAATATGCCAAGTATATTTTATGCTAAAACACACACATATTTCAAGGAGCAGAATATACTCTTTTTGAAGGTTCTTAAAACTTTTGCTATGAAATAAATAGAGCGAGAAGATGCCACATAATTGGAAAAGTTATGAGTGTATACCCTAAGACTTTTCTTTTGAGACAAGGTCTCACTGTGGAGCCCTGACTGAACTGGAATGCTCTGTATAGACCAGCCTGGCCTCAAACTCACAGAGATCTACCTGCTTCTACCTCCTGAATACAAGGATTACAACCATGTCTGGTTCTGAGATTCAATTTTTTTTATTTTAGTTTATGTGTATAAGTATTCTACCTGCATATGTGTGTGTGTGTGTGTGTGTGTGTGTGTGTGTGTGTGTGCGTGTGTACCACATGCTTGCCTCGTGCCCACTGAGGCCAGAAGAAGACATCAGATCCCCTGGAACTGGAAATACAGACAGCTGCAAGTCACCATTTCGTTGCTGGGAGTTAATCTGAGTCCTTTACAAGAGCAATACTCTTAACCATTGATCCATATCTCCAGTCCCCAAGATACAATATTTTTCTTAAGATTATGCCCTTGTATCCTAATATGGATAGATTTATCTTTTTAGCTGACAAAGCAAATATGGTAAGAAGTAGCTCCCAGTCTAGAAATCAAAATAAGCTAAACATAATTAACAAATACTAATTGAGTACCTATCATGGGCAGACATTATTTTTTTCAAAAGAATTGTAGCTGACTAGTAGCTCTTGTCTGCTTAGCTAGTTCAAAAGTCATTTCAATCATTAACACTTTGGGGAAAGTTTTCTCTCCATGCCCCATTTGTACTCATGCTCACATCTTAACCTCCTGCATTCTCCTCTCCAGTCCGGAAGCCTGGACTTATTTAAAGTCGGCGACCTATTTTTCATCTTATAATATCTCAAGAAAGCATTGTTAGAAACAGTGGAGAGCTGTGCTAGATGCTACAGAGAGCTACAAATGGAGGTTCTTGGGGCTCCAAGGGATCTACGTAAAATCATCCATCTAAAGCACAAGTGTCGCCGTTACTGAACTGTAGAACCAGTGTCGGCACATCATAGAATGTTTATTCATTCCTGCTCCCCCATCAAAGTCCCTTACCATCGTTCCTGCCTGATCTCCTCCTCTTACTGCCTGCTGGTGTGACTTCTTCAAGAACGCCTCCAGTTCTCTCCCTCTCTAGGCCATTTCCCATGACCCTTCTTGTTCTCATACTCCATGTTATATCCTGAAAGGCAACTCCTCTTTGACACGTGGCGTTGCCTCACTCGTGTCTTCTGAAGTCACTGATGGCTTGGTTCCCCTCTCTGTTCAGCGTAAGTGGCCAGGTCATATTGCTGTGGAGATGTAAGGGCCCTTTGAAGAGCAAGATCCTGATGAGCCGAGAGGCTGCTGTCATCCAGTCACTGTGACAGGGAAGCTTTCAAAAATAATAATTGAAGTATATTTTTAGCTTAGAGACTAAGTTTCAAAGTAGTTTCCATTTGTAAATTCCCCTTCTTTGAGGAAGTACCCTCAACATGGTCTTTATGGTTTAGTGGCTTAGGTAAGCTAGTGCCAGGAGTTGCGTTACTGCAGTCATGTATAGATCATGCATTCAAGTAGCTTATAGTTCAATTGAATTAAACTTAACTTTCTGAAATAAAACCATTAATACAGTTCTTTTGTGTCGATCTCTTGGGACCTTAGAGGATTCAAGGGATCATGGACCAGAATTATCTGTCTTATCTGAGAGATTGAGTCTCACTTAATTTATGTGCTTTCTTCTTGTATCTGCCAAAAAGACATAAGAAAGTTGAACAGTCTAAATCCAAAGGAATTTAGATATTCAAGGGCCACCAAGATGAGCAACGTGAACTCAGATACTGGTTTGGGTGTACCATCTGTACTACTACTATATGTACTATGCCTGTAGTACAGAGCCTGTACTACAGGACCATCCATGAGCCGGGCAAAGGGCCTGGAGATTTAAACACACAAAGATACACAGACAGACACGGGTCATCCTTAAAACAAGAATGCCCCCTTTATTGTATACCAGAGCCATTTATATATGGATCCTTAACTGATAGCCATGCCCCAGCCAAACCCACCAGAAACCGCTCCCCCTGCCATCAGGAACTCCTGAGGGTCTCATGCTCAGAGTAGCTACAAACACAGGAAGAACAAGTTGTTTTGCTCAGAGCAGCTACAAGCATAACAGGTTGTTTACAGGAAATTCAGGGTCTGGGTCCACAGCCCCCAACATTTGGGATCTTATAAACCAGGAATATTTCTCTCAGCAGATAGGAGGGCCTACATTTTCACCTTTGGATCTAGGTGCCTGGAAGACTTAAGGGGATCTCCAGATAAAGTGCAGAGGCCAAGTGGTACATTTAAGTTCACTGTCTTCCCTGCAATAGATAAGCATACTCCCGGTGGTATTTTGCTTTGTAGTTTCTCAGGTCCTTTTCCTGTATCTTAGATAGGAAAATCTCTTCCTCTCCTCAAAGCTGTGAGGGGATATAGGTGATGGGGTGAATGTAGGAGGGGGTGGTCAGGGTATATAGTGGTAGGTGGTGGGGATGTAATGGTGTTGGAGGTCTGGGAGGAGTTGGAAGGGATGAGTAGGGTAGATACAATCAAATACATTGTATACAATATGAAATTCTTGAAGAATATATTTAAAGTATTATGTATTTTTAAAAGAAACGTATTCTTCTTCCACTTGGTGTACATGCCTCACAAACAAGATGTTCTTGGTCAGAAAGCTGCTATCCCTTAAGCTTTTTGATGCCCCTAACTTCAACCTTTCTCCATAATTCAGTCTCCATCCACCCTCTGGTATTTTCTTTCCTATGTATTATTTTCTGCTATTTTTCAGGTAAAACTCTTACTTGATAAAAGCTCTTTCACAGCCAGTGTTACCAGTAATCTTTTCCCTGTGAGTAACTGTAATTATGATCATTCTCAAAGGACTTTGTGCGAGCACTCCATGCATTTTTCTGGTGGGGTATTGGATATTCTGAGAAGCTTATACAGCTTACTTATAGAGTAATTAGCTTCCTACAACCTCAGTCTTCACCATTCCTACTTGTGCTAGTGACATTCCCCTTTATCTGTTGGATTTTTCCCTTAAAAAATATTGACAGTAACTTTCAATTTTCCTCATTTCTCTCACTTCATTTTTCTCTTTTTTTGATGTTTCCGTTTGCTCTCCCTGATTTGCCTAATTAGGTTGTATTGTTTCTAACCCATCCATCTATTTTTCTACAGCGTTCCTGCCCCGGCCACATCTACACATTTAGAGACCATTCACACATTGAATGAGGTTCCACCTTTGCTGCACATTAGTAATGAAGACATTAAGTGGGATTCTGATATTGCCCCTTTCACGAGCTAAGGCATCATTTAGTATTCCGGTCTTAATTGTGGTCTCTTAGCCAATTTTTACCCATTATGATGCTTATCCCATTTTCCAAGTAGTGTTTCTTAAATACTATATGAAATTATAAAAATCTGTATTCCTTATATTTATACTTGCCATTATGTTCTAAATTTATAATTCTATAATTTTCTTGTAGGAAAATACATATTAGACTAAAATGGTTAATTTGGTTTCAAGCCATAGTGGCTTTGGCATATTGGGAATCATTAGACATTATGCTGCCTCTTAACGTATTCCCAGTCCCTGTCATCAGCTCCCCCACACAGTAACCCTGTTCCAACTCCTCTGGCATATGTACTATTTTTTTAAAGAATGAGTATATTCCCTAACCCCACTATTTATTTCACTTAAAAAGAAGAAGAAGAAACGTTACATAGGTGGGAAAAGTAAACAATGTTCTTTGATGCTATCTTAGTTTCTTTGGGCTGCCATAGCAAAATACCTGAGTTTGGGTGACTTATAAGCATCTAAATATTTATTGCTCATGGGTCTAGAGCTCGGGAATTCCAAGATCAAGTGATATCATCTTTGGTGTCTGGTGTTGGCCTTCTTCCTCGCAGTTGGGGCCTTTTCACTGTAATCTCATAAGGCAGATGGATCTTGGTGAGAAGGGTCGTTGGACCAGAGTTGACAGCAGTATTCCAGAAGAGGTTTGGCTTCCCTGAGAGTAGTATAGAACTTTATGCAGAAAAGGTGGCCACAAGAGGTCTGTGTGCCATTGCTCAGGCAGTCTCTGCGTTACAAACTCCAGGAGGGCTTGCTGTGGAAAGAGAGTGGGGCCCAGGGCTGCAAGGTTGTGGTGTCCATGAAGTTTGTGGATGGGCTGATGGTCCACAGCGGAGACCCTGTTAACTACTATGTTTACGCTGTCATGCTCCATGTTCTCCCCAGACAGGGTGTACTGGGCATCAAAGACAAGACCATGTTGCCCTGGGACCCAAGTGGTAAGATCAGCCCTAAGAAGCCTCCTCCTGATCACGTGAGCATTGTGGAACCAAAAGATAAGGTCCTGCCCACCACCCCCATCTCAGGACAGAAGGGTAGGAAGCTAGAGCCACCTCCCATGCTGTAGCCAGTGGCTACAACATAACAGGGTCTTGGCAGCTGCTTGGAGGCCGGATGTTGTCCTTGTCCTGTAAAGACACTTAATGAAATCTTACACAAAGGGAGAAAAAAACAGCAAACTGTCAGATATTTTCCTTTTCAGGTAAATCTGCCTTCTAACTTGAAATCCTAATCTTCTCTGGAGTGTGTTTTTTCCCAAGTTAGTCCTCTGATCTAAGTAGAATATGAAGCAGTTTTTTGCTCCTTAACATCTGGCCTGTGACTGGGATTTGCAATATCCTTGTGTGATCTCTGTTGAAAATCTTGTAATTGGATAAAGGCTTAGTTGGCAACCTTATGGAACAAAAGATCCGTGAAAACTATACTTCATTTATGTCTCAGGAGAACAAATGTCCCAGACAGGTGGGAAACAAGAGTAAAACTTTTGAAACAGGTAGAGGAAGCAACCAAGAGAGCATTTGGAACTGGCTACCCATGTGTTTGCCTGTATGACGTCTCAGGGATGCCGAGGAAAATGCTGTATTACCCTCTGTTCTAAGATTCTTAAACCTCGTTGAACTAGAGTTAGAGACCTAGCTTCTAACCCTGGACCTTCCCATAGAAAGAGAAATGGGTAGGGTCTTTTTCCCTAGAAGATCGTCTGCATCCAATTCAAACTGATATACATGGTAAAGAAATGGGAATCTCAAGTGGAAAATAGGGCATTATAGCAAGAGTGGCTGATTAAGTGGTGCAGTGGCATTCTCAAGGTAGGGTCCTCTCATCTTCCCTGCTCTTGTTGCCATGGACCACTTCATCCTAAGACTGGTTCTTTTTGTATTTCTGACTTGGTTTTAGCAGTTCAGATGTCACTTGCAAACATGACAACATATAGAACACAGAAAAATGGAACCACTGCCATTATTTCAAAGTTTCTTCCTGAAGATAATGAGAACATTCCCTTGAAGAAGTGGCTCACAGGCCCACCCACCTCTGAGTCACTAACCATGCATCAGTGCCCGCGGGGGAAGGGTAAGCACAATTGGCATTCTGTTAACAAGGAAGAGTAGGAAGATATACAGGTATTGGGAGAGATGGGGTACAGGATAGGCACTGGAGGCATATGTAAACGTCTACTGCATGTTATGACTTCAAACATTTCCTTGTCATGGCTGCTATGCGGTTGGTAGGTACTACTGATGGATAGATACAATGCAAACTAATTAGGGACAGAGAAGTGAGCTAAGATCAATAATTATTCTGATTACAGCCACAATAAATCCTAATGAGTTTGAATGTACTAATTTATGTCTTCTTGTACTCAAGAGGTAGATGCTCTTTGATTAGTAAAAAAAAAATTAAAATAATTTGCTTATTTTTCAATAATTCTTTCTGGTATATTTTGTACTATAGGTTTATATGAATGTAAACAATTGTATTAACTTGATATATCATTCTTCTAACAAGAATGATAATTATGGATGTTTATAACTAGATATGATTTCTTATGCATGCTTTTGTAAAGTAAGAATTTAGCATCCAAGAGGACTTAGTAATTTGCTGAGATCACACAAGTAATAAGTGGCTAAGCTAGGATTCAGACATGAGTTCACCTGCTCATGTTCCTTCCTACTCAACATGACTGCCTATTTTCTTGGAAGATAGTCCTAGGACTATCACGGTCAACAGAGCTTTAAATGATTAGACCCTGCCCATCTCCATGGCCTCATTATTTATACCGTGGCCCTTGATCAATTTTCTAACCATATGGCTTTCTTATTATTGGTGTAATAAGCCAGTCTCTTCCCCACCTGTGACCCTTTGCATTTGTGATTCCTTCTGCTTGGATCACACAGCCTCCGTTCCTATGGCTACATCCTTTCTAACCAGGCTTTGAAATAGCTCTTCTTTCTAACTATATCCAAGGACTAGCGTCCTCCCCAGCCCTGACTGTTTCCTCCCCACTTTTATTTGCTTTATGGCACTTGTAATAGTCTCATATAATTTACTCAGTTACCTAGTTTTTGATCTGTTGCCTTCCACTTATATTTTAAAATGAATGAGCAAACAAATGAATAAGTTAATTAATGAATGAATACTTACAAGTCTTGATTTCTAGTAACCCAGAATCAGCCTTTATCTCCCACCCTAAGGTAAGATGCCAGTTGTCATTTGGCTCTTATCAAGCTCAGAATTTTTTTGTAAAATTTTAAAACTAATTAAATCTATATTTTATTCTGTTTGAGGGCAAAAGAAACATATATCAAAGTTCTTTGGTGAAAAATACACACTATAGTTATATACATGTGAGTTTTAAGAAAGCCTAGTGCAAGAGGGACATTTGAATAATAAATTCTGGATTTCTTATTTAGAATAGTTTATTGACACCAACACTTTTAATTTGGTTTCAACTGTTTAAGAAGGAAATTAATTATAAGACTGAATTTTAAAGTGGGGGAATTATAGTTGCATTTATAATGGTAAATTCACTTAAAATTGATTTCTCTGCATGCACTTAATTTTTCAACTCATATATGTACTTAAATGACTCCTTTTTCGGAACTGTGTTCTTAATTGTTCCAAAGTAATTATGGAGGTGCAAATTGAAAAATAGCTTTACCACACATGTTAATTCATAAGCAATTGGCATACATGAAGTAGTGTTTTCTTTCAACGTCCTTTTGCTCTGGCTTCTCCTTCTTTGTCAAAGTGAGTGCTTTTGTAAGTATGTGCAGTTTTTAATTTCATTGTTGTTCTATGGGTTGTGTCATGCTAATTACAGTGCAAGGCATTATTTTTCTGAGGCTTGCAGTGTGATATTGGCATGCAATTAAATAAACCATATTTAAGTTGGACAAAAACTTTGCATTCCCTTCGTCCCTGTTCATTTTCCTCTAGGCCCTTCCCGCAGGGAACCCTACAAGCTAAGATATCTTAGCCCTTAGCCCGTAGTATGAGTCAATCCGCTTCCTTTTTTTTTTTTTTTTTTTTTTTTTTTCTTGTCACCAGATGTTCCCTTGTCAGGAAAACCTGCTAGTCACTTACTATGAAATATATTTCGGGCTAAACTTCCAGCATCTGATTTCCAAAAACAGATTTAAGCTTTATAGTGAGTAAAATATGTTTGTATTTGAGACCAATTTGTAGTCAAGTTCTTGCAGATTCTTTTTATATTAAGCCTCAGAAACAAGTTAGAAGAAATGAAAGAAGGACGTTTTAATGTTGACATCATACTTTCTTCATTCCTCATGTGTCTTGGTGGAGAGCCCTTTCTTCTTGTTTCATTCGCACTTTATAATCGGAGTAAGATTGGAGATATAAATTTGTTGGCATTCACCAGGCTCCTAGTGAAAATGAGACCAGGAATTAAAGGGCTGGGCTAATGTGTCATTATTATTTAAATATTATTATTATTTAAGTTTTATACGCATATGGTCTATGGCTCTTGGGGGCCTGCTTTTGGCAGGGTGGTTTCCATGTGTAATAGACTGGCCCTTTTATGTACCAACTGAATTCTTTCTTTTTCTTTTTCTCCTTTTTTTTCCCTGTCAAGGCTGTGTAGGTGAGAAGCAGCATGGGGTTATAGAAAATGCATAGCAAACACAGTAGCGATGAGAAAGAATTCATAATGAGTACACACATTGCTGGAGTATTTCCCAAGTACTTTGCAGGGTGGTAGTGAGGTTTCTTTGGCAGAGGCAAAGTGGAGCATGTGATTTTTCCATGTGTGAGCACTATGATTTGAAAGGTCCTTTATGGTTCACAAATCAGCTGCGTTTGAGCTGGTGTGGTAGCCATAGCTTTGAAAATTCACTTAAATATATGTACTGTAAACTCCCGACATCCATTTGGAAATCTGGTTGCATGTTGGAAATTTACTTATTCACAAGTGACACCGAGCAAGTACTCTTTGTTAGATTGTGGGGCCCTTTGTTCATTTCATTGGGCTTTTTATATCAAAACTACATTCTAAGCAGTGTTTGCAATGTTACATACAAATGGAAATTTGCAATGATGGCTTTCTTCTTAATTTTGAAAGCTATGGACGGCAGTATTACTTTGCCTAGTAAAACATACCTTTAAGTTTATTTCATTGTATGGACAGACTTTCTTCCCAGGGATTTGTACCCTCTAATGCACTGTTTCTCAATGAGATTTTAGGTTTTGCCCAGTTTTCCCTTATGAAACTCAGGGTCTTTATTTGTGTTTCTAATATGAGATTTTTGTCTCCTCTTCTTAATGATTTTAGTGAACTAGCTTCACTTTTCTAAGAATTTCAGCTCTAAGTGATAACTGCTAGCATTGTTTATTTTCATCTTCAAAAAGTCATTTGCTACCAGTTCTCCTCTTGAGTAACTAGGACATGATTCTTTGACTCTTTGCTAGTTTTCTGTTTATTAAATACTAACATACCTTAACATCTTCACGGGTTGCTTAGAAAACAAAGGATGAACGCTTTGCTTTTAGCAGACCATAACTACTGTATTTCTAAATGACAAAGGAAGAAATTACTGCAAAACAGGGTTAGTACAGATAGTTTAAGCTGGAAATCATCTTAAATGTTTCATGGCTACACTTTGTGCTAAATATAAAAATAATTGTGTTTCCCATGTGTTAGCATCAAAAGCTCTGGTTGGAAAACCGCATGGTCTAACAAGTAGGTCACTATTGATGGTAAAATATGAGACAGGAAATGTCACAGTTAAGATTAGAGACCCAAGCAGTATGTCTCGCCATGCTTGCATTGGTCGTCCAAAGAACTAGAAGGCTCAACAGGATATAACTAACTTTAGCCCAATTTAAAAGCATTAGCAAGGATAGCCTTTTAATGTCTTTTTCTCATTTGTTTCTAGATAGTGTAATTCTCCAGTTGGGCAAAATAATTGAGCTGCTTAGGTTTGCACAGGGACAGACTTCAGAATGTCAATTAAAATGATAGCCATTACATTCTGTAAGTGTACACAGAAAGCCATAATCAGCTGTATACACTGACATGGATGGGTTCACTTGATATTTGAAATTGTTAACAAGGATAATAGATTGAAAACAGTTCTCACGAGTTCTCTTAAAAGTTTCCCTTGTCTTCATGTGTGAAAATGTGGCGGTGTAGGCACGTGACAGGGGCGCCCTTAGGAGATCTAGCTATCATCAATTCTTTCCCTTTGGGGGCAATACGAGGAACATTTAGTGCTTTATAAGAGGGATTTTCCACCACTGAAGATAATGTTTTACAAAGACACTTGGATATTCTAGATGTTAGGCAAAAGACTGAGGGGGGGAGGGAGCAGTACTCTCCAGCCTTTGTTTTGATGAGAGATAATACTACATTTTGAGGACTCAAACCAAAATGAAGCCTTAGATTCTGAGCATTGCCACTCCTTTGTGCTACACTGAGCAGTTGAATACATGCCCAAAGAGCCTGTGGTTATTTGGACGAGGACATAGAGACATGCCGTGATGACTGAATTTGGATCTGTCATTAGAGCCTTATTCATCCACTTCCAGCACAGAGTCCTTCACAAGTATACCCTGGCTTACAGACTCACTGTACTTTGAGTGGAGAGCTTTATTGCTTGAATCTCAGAGGTCTCCTTAGCCTTGTGTTTTCAAAGGTTCTTAATGCAGATTAAAACACACTATTTTGTACGGGGATTATTTCATGTAGGTTATAACTTTGAAGAGGGCAGAGATGTAGAAGGAAATCTTAGTGGAATAAGTATTTTTTTAATTTATTATTTTAATGGGGTAGAATACAAACAGAGCATTTACCATATCAGGTTTCAAAGCATGCAGTTCAGTGCTATTAAATACCTTCATGATGTGCAACTGTTAAAGCCATCTATATCCAGACCTCATTCAACTAGAAATCCATACCCACTTAACAGTAAGCGCCTATTCTTTCCACCACAACACCCTGACAAGCACCGTTCCCTACTTTCGTCTCTGTGTTTTTGATGGCTTCATCTCATTTTAAGAGGGACTATGAAGTATTTGTCTTTTTGTGTGTCTGAGTGACGTCACTTGGCATAATGATCTCAGCGGTCATGCATGCTTTTCTATACACCAGACTCTTCCTCTTACAGTTGAATAATATTCATAAGTGAGAAAATGTCCACGGTATTTTAGTTTGTAGTCCTTCTTCAGCTTAAACACAGAACCTAGATCTTCATGCCTGATCCAAGAAGAGTACACTAGGGAACGGGTTATAAATACAGCCCTCGAAAATGAAAATCCTGGGAGCTGTTTCCTGTCAGCAGTGAAAAGACGGCAGGATTTTGATTGGAGGAACCTGGGAAGCATGACAACTGATGTGCCGGCTCACCCTTTCTCCCTCCACGTGTCTGTCCTCAGTCAGCACAGTGTGAGCTGGCCGCGAACTGTAGGCTCAGCTCCTTGTCTAGACCTGGTTTCGAGAACATGAGGTGACAGATTTGTGGAAGCATCCTAGAAAAGATCTAGGAATGTCTGAAAGACAGTGTTGCTTTTAAATGGAAGGGTAGATTTTCGCTGCTCTTTCTAGTTTCAAGAATGCATGAATAATAAATATTTAAATCCTTATGTGTTTTGCACAACCACTTACCATGTTAAAAAAATTAGTTATCTGTTTTGGGTTTCTACTATAAGATTTCTTTCTAAAGTCGACGTAAATAACCAGAAGGTCAGGCCTTCTATTCTGCTTTGAACTCTAGTAAAAATCCTGACCCCTAGCTCTGCCTCTGCCTCTGCCTCTGGCTGGAGGTGAGATAGAAGCCACCAGACTCCTTTCAGGGCCTTAACGTTTCCTTTTTGGGAAAGGAACAAAAACCTAGTTCATTTCTATGGACATGTTCTGGTGTTAACAATGTGTCAAATCAGTATCTGGTTGGTAACTTATAATTGTAAGGGCAGTGCTCACTAGGTTACTAGCTGGTTGCTTAAATTAGCATTTGGGCTCATTATTTAACCCATGTTACATTGAAGAACTCAATTAAATGTGTCTGGTTACCAAAGAATAGCCGGTTAAGTTTCATTCTTTAATACAAGAAGAAGCAAGACCATTTTTCACCTGAGCTGGGTGACTGGAGTTGGTGGAGTGTGGTGGGTTTAGTTTCATAGGAAAATGAAGAGGGGAAATTCAATATGCAAACGTGTAACCAGAACCTAGGGAGGATTCACATAGCTTCTTCTGTCACTTCATGTATGAAATACAACACCAGTGCTTGTAAACCAGCACTGGACAAGAAGTAGCACAAACATAAAAGTCATAGATCCACCTTATCACTATCATAGAGGACCAAGGAAACAGTTATTACAGTTCTGAATGAGATGCAGCTCTTTCATATGATTTATTGTAGTCTTTTGGATAGGCAATATCGGTGGGATCTCTAACAGAAAACACAACTTAGATTTGATTACATTTCTTTCTGCTAACAAAAACATTTTCCAAAGAAATACTGTTATATACAGTACCTGTTGCACAGCCTCTGGAAGAAATGAGAGGCCTTGGGATCTCTTGGAGGCTTTCTAAGAACAAGAGGGAAGATGGCTTTGATGGGAGAAAATGTGGCCAGGTATATTCTGAAGTCATCTGTTGCTCCTATTGTTCTTCATGTTAAAACTATTGAGCTATTGTGTAAGGACTTTTAAACATGTTATTTGCAGTTAACCAGAAACTCTTGCCTAGAAACAATGTCTCTTACATGTTTATAACTGTCCTCTCTTGGTACCAGCTTTGATCATCGGACCAGGTTGTCTGGCTTCTATCTGGCACATGATTTTGACACTGCTTCCTGTGGTAGTACACACTGGAGTTCTGCCCCAGGCTGACACATGTGGAAAACCATGTTCAAAGCAAAGAATCTAAGTGATAAAGACTCTAAATTTAGAAATCTGTTACTCCCCACTCAATAATTTTTTTCTTCTTCCCATTCAAAGTAGAGCTGTCCAGAAAAATGAGTATGAAAAATGCATGACCCCATCACATCCTTCCACTTGCAGCTGTTAAGGCTTGCTAATGTAATTTGTGTGTGCCAAATAACTCTGCTTTGAGATAGACTTCCTACGTTACTCAGCATTACTGCTAACATGGTGCAGATTCATCCAGCTCCCAGAGAGGATTCACTCGTCTAAGTAACCACAGCAGAAACTCAACAAGGAACCCTCCTTGGTTATTCTCTCAGGCCTTCTGAAGGAAAACCTCTGAATCCACAAGGAAGGAGACGTGACCTTAGAGATGACCCAGGGGGTCTTCAAGCAGTCAGAAACTGAGAGCCAGTGCCCTTCCAGCATAGGCCCATTACTTTTAATCTGCAGGTTGGATATGACAACAGGGGTAAGATAGATTCAAGTTTTCAGAGCAGAGTTTGCAAAGTTTACCAATGAAGGCATAAGAAAAAATACTGGAATTTTAATCTCTATTCGTTCATTCACTCATTCATTCAACATAGTGACTGTGTGTGTGTGTGTGCATGTGCATGTGTATGTGTCAATGCTGTAATGTGTGTATAGATGTCAGAGGACAGCTTGTAGGAGTTCATTCTCTTCTTTCTACCATGTGGGTTCTGGGGACTCAAATCCAAGTCACCAAAGCTTATATACAAAACCTTTTAAAAAAAAAAAAAAAAGGTGGCTGGCACCTTTATCCAGTGAACTATCTGGTAGTCCCCTAATTCACTTTTCGTCCACCAAAATAATGACAATTAAAGTATTATGTAGATGAATTGACATTTGCCCTTTCCCATAATATGTTAAGTGAGGGGCAGAATGTTAAGGGAGGACTTTCCATGGACTTGTAGAGCTTGAAGTTATTCCCTCATCTGCTGGCAGGAAGTTGTGCTGGATATATACAGCATACCTAAGTTAACTTGTAGAATATTAAATATCTCCAATTGTAGAAAACAGTGATAACAGTAGAACAGGTCAAGTAGTTTTATTGTATCAAAAAGATATTACATAAAAAATAAAAACTAAAGCCAGGTGAGATGGTACACACCTTTAATACCAGCACTCAGGAGGTAGAAACCGGTAGATCTTTCCGAGTTCTAGGCCAACCTGGTCTATACAGCCAGTTCTAGACCATCTCAAAGGAAGGAAGGAAGGAACGAATGAAGGAAGGAAGGAAAGAAGGAAGGATCAATACAAAATATAACTGAAAATGTTACGTTTCATGCAAGCACCAACAAGTAGCACAAAAGATGGAAATGATACTTTGTTCTAAGATAAACTGCTTTTATCCAAATTATTAGCTAAAATGATAACAATCCAATCATATTTTATAAGTTGATTCTCACACCTCAAAACTGATGTAACTAATTGAAATATAGATCTGTACCCACTATCATTAAGAATGAACATGGGAATTAAATGTATGCTTTTCCTTGTTGAACTTACTGATGATAATATTTATTTGAGGGGGCTTCTTGTTGTCATTTGATGTCAGTGCTGTGAGTTGATCCTGGGCCTTGAAAATGTTAGCTCATGTTTTCTCATGACCTGAACCTTTAGTCCATCACAGTGAATTTTAATAAAATTTCATCAAACTAAATGATATGTTTTTGAATCCTCTACTGTGGTCCTTCTTTTATTTATAAAAGTAGAGAGACTGTTTATCTTTTGGACACACTTGTTGCCTCCTTGTCCCTGTCCTAACATAAGATAAAGTAAGATGTTGAAAGAAAAATGTCATCTAAGATGAGTGTTTCTTTGTCAGAAGATACTATTGAAGGACTTAGAGAAGATGCCACTGAAATCCAAGGAAACACACTCTGCAGGAGAACATGGGCAAAGACACGTGGAAGGTGTGTGTTCTAACCTCCCTTCCTGTCTGTTTTCTGTTCTGTGGATGAAATATGCTGAGAGTTTCCTATTGATAAACAGATTCCATCACAGTCAATGAAAATGTTTGATGAAAAACAACTGAGTGGTGTTTCCTCTTAAGCAGCTGCCACTTTGAGGAAGATCCCAGGGGGAAGGGACAAAAGAGAGCAGCACGATGAGCAGCCAGTGCAGCCCAGGGTTGAGGGTGAAGCTACTCAGAATGTCATAAGACATTACAATATGGTGGTTTTCTAAAAACAAGACTTCCTCCACTGTGTATGGAAAGCCATACAGTGTTGACAGTTCATGAAAATCTCTTGTACCTCATGGAGATTTGCTGATTGCCTTCTTGAAACAGTAAGAGTGGTCAGACTTACAGACAAGTTGTATTTATTGTTTTCTTTTTGTGAAGTGAAGAAAGTGCCCTATATTCTTGTGATCATAACACCACTTTGCTACCATGCTACCTAGCAGAGGGATGGGGGAGGGGCACAGCAGCAACTCTGTCTTTTCAAGATAAGTGTGCGTTCTAAGACTAGCCAAGAAAATAAACACTGTTCTAGACAGAATATATGAAAACAATGTCTGGAAATGTTTATCTTATGTGTGGTTTTATTGCTTAGAACTATGGTAAACATTAAAGCCCACACGTTAGAATAAAAATATTGAACTTAGAGCTGCACGTCCAAATTAATGTCATCAATACTTAAGTATAGATTTCAAAGGTACCAAAGCACATTCAGTCATATTCCTCTTGGTAAAATGATCCTTTAGGATGATTAAAAAGTTTTATGCTCAGCTATATTAAAATAAATATTTTTCCTTTTATATTGAAAGTAGATTCTTTTATACAATACATCCCAAACACAGTTTCCCCTCCTTCCACTCCTCCTGACCCCCTCACAACCACCACCTCCCCTCTCCTCTCCCAGATCCACTCCTATAGTGGCATTTCATTTGTATTTTAATAAATAAAGCTTACCTGAAGACCAGAGAGTAAAACAGCCCCACTGGTCAGCCTTACAGACTAGGCAGTGGTACATACCTTTAATCCCAGTAGTCACATAGTTGCCATAGAAACCGGGTGGTGCATGCATTTAATCCCAGAACTAGAGAGGATTATAAAACGGGAGCAGACAGCTTCAGTCAGTCTGATATTCCTGGAAGCAGGATCGCCATTTTCAGACTGAGGTCGAGGTAAGAGCCAGTGACTGGCTGTTTTGCTTTTCAGATCTTCAGGTTGAACCCCAGTTTCTCTCTGAGTTTTTATTAATTGTGCTTCACACTCTCCCTCCATTTCCTCTTCAGAAAAGAGAAAGTCTCTAAGAGATGACAGCCATTTAGGAGTCTCAAGAACATCAAGCTAACAGCCATAACATAAAAAGGACCTAGTGCAGACCCATGCAGGCCCTGTGCTTGCTGTTTCAGTCGCTATAAGCCTATGTGAGCCCTGCTTAGCTGATCCAGTGGGCCATGATCTCCTGGTGTCCTCCATCCCCTCTGACTGATACAGTCTTTCCTCCCCCTCTTCTGAGGTGAGGGACCCAGTGGAGACCTTCAATTTAGGCTCTCAGCATAATGTCTGACTGTGGATCTCTGTACCCACTTCTGTCTGTTGCTGGAAGAAGCCTCTCTGATGATGACTGGAAAAGGCATCATCGGTCCTATATCCTTGGGCTGTCCAGTCTCCGGTTCCTGGCCATCCAGGCAGTGTAGGGCATAGGGTCCTCTCATGGCGTGGATCTCAAGTTAAACCAAACATCAGTGGACCATTGTTCATTTCACATTCACCTTAAACTTTGTAATTCTGATGTGTAGCATAGCATATATGTATGTAGACACACTACACATAGTCCAAGGATTCTTGGTGTTGAAATTCATGATTCAATCATTTTCCAAGCTGCTGGAGGTTCTTAAACTTTCAGGGACAGGGAAGAATCATAGATTGCTTTAGGACAATAAAAGATGCACATGCTCTTCTCATGAAAAGTACATACAGATTATGAGAAATCAAATGTCCAGAATTTCAGGGTGTTTACATACCCACTGATGACTGTTGTCATAGATTCCCCTTCATACCCCCATATGAGGACAGGGATGTCCTAAGGACTTACGTGACTTGTAAAGGGTCAGGAAGTGACATAATGAGGACATCAATGCCCTAAGGACTTATGTGACTTGCATAGGGTCATGGTCACAGAGACATAAACTAATCTTTCAATCAAGTATGTGTGCTTTTGCAGGCTTTGGTCTGTTTCCCCAAGATGCACTTATGTGGTGGGACTCTAAGACTCCACCCTTGAAGTTCCCAAGTCTACTGGGGACTCAAGTATTCATTAATACAATTTGTGTTTAAACGAAACTTATTTTTATCTTGACCAGTATCAGCTGACACCAACTGTATGTGAATTTTACACTGGAAATTCCATAGGAAACACAGAAATGATAAAGTTCTCCTAGAGAAAGTCAGATCCCAATTACTCACTTGGCCGTCCAATGCTGTTTCTAATATGCCTTTTATATTGCTGAGCCTTGCGGTCCCTCACACTGGGGTTCTGCGGCTGTGATTTGTCTGTGCACTAAATGATGTTTTAGTAAAGAAAGGTAAAGCTGAGGGTTATAGCTCTTCCTGTTTCCGAACAACGCAGAGCTCTCTCTTTGGATTATGAGCCTGTGGGATAAAGAATCGAACCTTAGATAAATTGGCAGAGGGAAGAACACAGGGAGTACTAAACTAAGGATAGAGTTTTATAAGCTTCATGATCTTCTTCCCCAAAGGCCCAAATCCATGTGGTGCGGTAGTAGAACAAATGCCTATTGAGTCCAAATTTATTACTATTTTTTAAAGACACGACAAGATTAAAGTAAATTAATTTTTTTTGCTGTCCTGGTTATCAGTTGGTAGTATTCCTGAAGGTGATATGAAGTTTTCTTTCTATAAATATTGGGTTCTGCATAGGGGCTAAAAATAAGCAGAGAAGCATGAAGAAATGGGCAAACATTATTGATCTGTGTTAGGACTGTTTCTGCTTTAATGTTTGCAAAAGCACAGCGCAGCTTGGCAGCCTATTTATAGAGAGCAGATACTCGCTGCTATATATAGATGGTAAAAAACAAGGTGGGTCCTCAGGTAGATCTGAGGTTATATTAGGAAGAAGAATTAGAAGGGATCTCCTTTAGAATAAGTGTAAAGGGTATATCCGTGACATTTCTGGGGAGCTAAGAGCCTAGTTGAAGACCTTATTGGTGGACATGTTTCCCCTCCACAGTATGTGCCATCTCCAGTTGTCATTTGCCCTTAATGGCTATAAGTCAGCTTCCCCCAATGACCCCTGTCCCATGAACAATGGCTAAAACCAACATGGGTACCTCCAAAAATTCTCTGCTCTTTCATCTTTGTAACAAATGCTAACTCTGGTAGTAGTTACTACATTTATATGTGTGTATAAATGTGTGCATGTTACATTTGTGAAAACCTTTGTTTAAATGTAATGTTTTTGCTAGATCTTCCTTTGACATTTAACTCTCCATCCATTTTTTACAAATAGTTATAATTTTTCTCTCCACACCTTTGCTACTAGTGTTTTTTTTTTCCCCTCTCTCCAGTACCCCTAACTATTCTTCTAGATTTCCACCCTACTCACTAACTTTCCCCCTCTGGGCCTTTTTTTTCCCTTTTAGTTCAATTGTCCATCAATTCAGCAAGCGTTTTTGTCAGTGCAAGGCACCTGCTAGGTTCCAAGACTAAGGAGATAAATAAGATGGGATCTCTACTCCCCAGTTGCTCCGTCTAGTGGGATTTGCTGTCAATGTTCTGTCCTCTTCTCTACTCTGATTATCGATTGCTCCCTCCAGGCAGAGTTTCTTCCAGCATGTCCCATCGTAGCAACAGCTAAACATGGGCCCAGTGGAAATTAATTCCATCTTAAATTCCTGATAATGTCCTGGGTTTTAGAATGTCCTGGAAAAAAAAATGGTTCAAGCAGTCATGAATTCTGTGTACATGAAGCATGCCACAGGGAGACTAATGGGCCCAGTCACCTCTGGACACCTGAATGTTGCTGTTTCGCCTGAGGAAAAGTGGTACAGGCTCTGGAAAATGGTTTCTTGACCGTTCCCTCTTAGTGCCCGTGCAGCAGTGAGTAGAGTACTGAAATCTCGAATCATCTTTACATTCGTTACAGAAAACAAACGCTGACTGACCATCCTAACAACTGGCTCCAGTTTGGAGCCAGTGAAACGGCTTTCCTTGTCTACGCCCATCTCTTTTGTTTAGATACTTTATGTATACAGGTTTCTTTGCCCATACGAATGTAATGAGCATCATGCTTCTTTCAGCGAGGGAGCCACCAAGAAAAGAGGCAGGCAGGTGTGTTTTTCATAGTCACTAAGCCAGGTTTAAGTGGTGAGGAAGGAACTTGAAAACAAAGCATTTCAGTATAACTCTCATCTCCATTGCTTAGTCTTCTGATAATCAGCAGACAAATGGCATTAGGACGGAGATAATGCAAGATCTTTTCCCCTAACAGCCATGTGGTATGGCTGGAATTCTTAACCAGTTTCATCACTTGCCACAGAGTTAACATCTTCCTAGTGGCTGGGTTAGTTTCACAGCTTCATTCTTTAAATCCTTATGTGCCATGTCATTCTTCAAAAAGTCTATTCAGTTCCTCTTCTGTCTTCCCGTTTCCTACTCTATATCCTCTGGAATGTGTCGCTATGTGCAGTGTCTGTAGTGTTCTAAGTGGCATACATCCAAATGATTACAGCTGTCTTCCTTGAGTCCCATCTGAAAGGATTCATTCTTTCCTTTTCAAAGTGCTGTGGTACTGTGAGACCTCTAGATCTCGCACATCCAAATGACCCTTCATCTTCCATGTTTAGTGCCGTATTGCTGGGGCCAAATTCACCATGATTCATTTGTATTTTTCTGGGCTATCTAATCACTGGTTGCTATAAAGAAGAAGAGATTATACAGTGATAAAAGTGGAGGCAAAGCAGCCATCATCATCACTGCTGTAGTTCAGACTTGATACTGATTAGGATAAGGCATTAGCAGGGGTGGTGAGAAATTATTTCAGTGGAGCAGTACAAAGAAGACTTGGGGGTAGGTTTGATACGTGGGGTGAAGAATAGAAAGGAAGCAAAGATGAACCCAAGGTTTAGGCCTGAGAAGTTAGGCATATGGTGGTAGAGTGGGAGAGGCAGGGTTTGTGAGTGCCATTCAAACCTTGGCAAGTTGTAGTGCTTTATGAACAGCAGTAAAGTTCAGTTTATATGTAGTTTATGTCTGAAGACTTTAGCTAGGATTTCTGAACAGGAAGAAGCATCATCTTTCTGACCCATTATGATAAGGTGGCAAGAATAAAACTGAATTGCCAAATTTCTACTTTCCTTGTCAAACAATGTCAAAAGGACTCTAGAAGGTTGGTGGTAGGGAGAATATATATATATTCGGTATTTTCTTGATTTTAATGTTTTTAACAATGAACATGTATTAGTATTTTTATAACAAGATTGACTTTGTTTTTGTATGTTTTTAATTGAAATTGAATTACATACAGCGTAGGGCTTTTTAAGAGGACAACTTGAGAGATATGAGTGAGCACCTCATTTACTCAAGGTTGCTTATAAATCCCTGTGTCCTGCCCTGTTAGTGAAGGCACTCCAAAGGTCTTTTGCTCTTAGTGATCCTGTGATGCGAATTGCCGCAGCAGCAGCATCTGCTTCTCCTGCATCCTTCCTGATCCGTCCAGTATGAGATCTAGGGCTGTTCTGTTAATCTGAGGCTTTAGAATTATTGAGAGATCTGAGGCCCTTTGGCTCTATTGACATCTAACTCACTGACTAAGTCATTTAGTTCACCCAGACCAATGGACCCTGCAGCCTAGAACTGAATGTCATGCCACTTTAGGCCCCAAAGGTGATTCTCCTATCAGTGAGAAGCCGTATATGAGAGCAGGCATTTGGGGGTGGGGAAGCCTAGGAACCATGTTTCCAAGAGATTCTTGTTGAAGTTACAGAGAAAGGAAGATTGATGAGGAATTTGTGCTACAGGGGAACAGGAATAGCACAATCAAGGTTGCTTAAATGATGTTAAAGGTCTCTTCCAACTCACTAGTGAGAATTTAACATAAGATCATAAATATTAAAAGACACATAACAGCCCTTTGGATACTGAGCTTTAAGCCTGACTTTAAGGTTTTATTACTATTTTGCTTTGTTACCATGATTAGGCTTTGATGGGTCTGACAGATAGCTACCCTCTGTGGTACATCAGTAGTAGATGAGTGCTCTAGGAAAAAAGCCAAGGGACAATGCCTTGTTTGTTGTAGCTTCAGAAGTGAGAGTCTTATAATAATAGATGCTCTGTATGTTTTTTGAATGAATAAGTTATACCAAATATGTGACTTCTAGAAAAGTCTACCATATGGAAACAAACAACATGTTTTGAAATTACTTTCTTTCTTTGAGGCTACCTTGAAGTGGCCAGGTACCAGAGTACCAAAGATCAGGTCAACTTGAGAGACATTACTGTAATGACTAGACAGGATGCTGATACTGTCATGGGGGTAAATTGGTGGCTTGGAATAGATAAGTGTGGATCAAATCAGGATGTCAGGGAGAGAGTAGGCTTGGGAAACAAGGATGAAGTTTGAAACTCAGAAACAGAAGATGCAGGACTTTGCCATGTAAACACACACCATGTCTCCAAGGGGCAGGGTACTCAGGAAGTTGTGCTGGGCTAGATAGCTCTAATGGATTCACTGAAAGCTACTGGTTGGGGCATAATTGCCACACAAATGGGCATTGTGTAAGGAAAAAGAAATCTGCCATCTGGAAAGGGGAAGAAAATGGACATGTTTTCTGCATCATCTTATTAAATAAGAACTTCCTAGGCAGTTGGCAATATTTTGTTTTTGCCCCAGCTGAGTCCCATAGCTTACAGGCTTGCCAGTATTTCAGGATCAATATGAAAATTCCTGTTGTTTTGCTGACTTAGGTATTCACTGAAGGATTGTGTGGGAGGCAAACCTGAAAAGCAATTATGTGAAAGTACAGTATGCTGTGTCTCCTTGAGGGCTTCTAAGGAGAAACTTGCCAGGAGCCTCTGGGGCTTTGGCACATATGCTTTAGTCCTGATACCTTATGCCTCATGCTGATATTCCTCCAGTTCCCTAGCAAAGGTTTTCACTCGCTTATTGTTGTTGTTGTCCATTTGTGCATGTGTGTGCATCCATGCATGGGCTGCAGCACACATGTGGAGGTCAGAGGGCAACTTTCAAGAGTCATTTCTCTCCTACCATGGAGTCTGGGGATCAAACTGGAGTCATCAGACTTGGTGCCAGCAAGTGCTTTTACCTCCTGAGCCATCCTGCCAGCTTGATTTCACTCTACGCTATCACTTAGAGCACCTTCTGGTAGCTCCCTTGATATCTGAGGGCTTTCCTCTCTCCTGATGAGTTTTTACGGTCTCTAAGGATTGACAGGGAGGGTGGGAGTAGTACAGAGGAATGAGTGAGAGTTCTGACATTTAAATGATGGATAATAATTCGCAGATTATTATTATCATGGTGATCATCTTCCAAAACAACTGGCTGTGCTTCTTGGTGGTAGTGATGCTAGAGTCTGATTGACTCCCGAGTCAAGCCTCGTCAAGCCTATACTATCAGCTTAGTCAATTTGATATACCAAGAGGACAAAGTCATATGGCTGACCTAACAGAATTTCTCAAGAGGGAAAGAAAGGCGAGATTGTGGGAGAAAGAGTAATATCTGAGTTGTCCTTTGCTGGGCTGGGCTTTAAAGCATTCATACAGGTCCCTTCTTCAGCCCGCTCTGGACTTTCTCCCTCCTCATGTCCTGTCTGACCTGCCCAGTGTGAGAAAGTACATTGATTCATTTCCACCTGATGGCTTCTGTGTGGGACCTGGGCCGTGGAACACAGCATGCTTCCATGGAGTTTGTATGGAGCCAAGTCAAGAAACAAGCATGTTGGGGCGAGGCCAAATGTCCGCCTAGTATAGTTTCTCCAGTTCACTGTCATTCCAGGCTGAGGTACATTCTCCAAGCTGGAATAAGCCAAACTGGTTTGCAAAGGGACCAGGGCTTTAGCACTTTATCCTTAGCTCTTGGAGCAGAATTCTGAGCCCTGTAAGTCAGCACTTTCTACTTCCTGATCATCAAATGGGCTTGGTTGATTCCAGGTTAGAAGCTCACTGGCTAGCACACGGATACACGGAAGCTGCTGGCTTGTGTTTCACCAATCCCCATTTCCCTCATATTTGGGGTTTTCTATTGACTTTGAAGCTTACACAAAATTAAAGGGAAAGGCCCACCAAGACCTAAGGTTTCCCATGTTATAAAGACATTACTTCTGCTCTTTTTTTAAGAGGAAAGGATAGGCTAATCTTTGGGTTTTTTTCTCTCTCTTTTTAATTGCTCTTAGGCCGTCTATAGCCTCCAATAGTTTCTAAAATCAATGTGCTTGAATATTTTCTTTCTCTTGAGAAAAAAAAATCAGATTTTCTTTGTGATCGTTTTCCAGAACAAGTGTTTGTTTTTCTTAGTGATAGTGACAGAATCTGGTTAATTCCCCAAGAGTCATGGCTACACTGTCAGTTTAGTCAACTTGATGTAGCAATGGGCAAAGGCAATGTGGCCAACCTAACAAAATTTCTCAAGTGAGAAAGAGAAAAGAGATTGGGAATGGAGGAAGAAAGGATAATCTTATTTTAAAAAGAAGGAAGGAAGGAAAGAAAGAAAGAAAGAATGAAAGTATCCAGTCAATTTGAACCTAAATAGGTTCTTACACTATTTCTATAGAAACAGGGTAGAAGGGTTGGAAAGATGCACAGTGGTTACAAGAACTTGCTGCTCTTGTAGAGGAAACAGGTTCATTTCCCAGTACCTACTTGGTACAGCTAACAACAGCCTGTAACTCCAGTTCCAGAAGATCCAACACCGTCTTCTGGTTTCCAGGGCACCAGGCACCCACACTGTGCACATCCATTACATACATGCACGCACACATGCAGGGAAAACACTCCTACACATAAAATAAAATAATAGAAAATTCTTTAACGAAAGGAAGGAAAAGAGTCTAAAGTTACAGGACAGGTTGCCCTAGAGACTCTCCTGCTTTGGGGGACCTCAACATGCCTGTTGACTAAGGAAGAACGTCCCCTTGATATGTAGGCATACTCCATCTTCTGACTTGCAAAAATGAGGTCATTTCTCAAGAAGGCACAGAAGGTGGGGCTTTAGTCAAAATCCTGCTTCAAAAAGTGTTGAAGCTTTCTAACTCTGACAAAGAAAAGACCAGAAATTGCTTTAAAGTGCACATTCAGGCCTGCAGAGGGCAGGGAGGCAGTGCCTTCATTAGTGCTTCCCGCTAAGGCCAGTTCATCATGAGTCTTTATTTCCATCTTCAAAGTCTGTGTTCCAATGGTGTGTATGCTTATGGCTGGAAGGGATCGGGATTTTTCAAATTTGGGGACTTTTACCCCCTTGCTTCCAGTACTAATTATATCTGAAACAGATTTGAGAAGGGGCTTATATCTGTGTGTTTGGGTTCATATCCTCAGATGAGGTGGAAGAATCCAGAATCTTTCTCAAGGATCATGTCAAGCAGATTCACTGACTCTTGGTCAAATCGCTGAAAATGCCTTATTCCCCAAACTCAGGGGGATGAGGACAATCACAAGCCACAATCACAGTGGCGCATACCTGTCTATAATCACAGCTTTTAAGAGGCTGAGCCAAAAGGATTGTGAATTTCAAGCTAGCCTGAGCTACATAGAGAGCCTTGTCTAAACAAACAAGTAAATAACAAACTGGTATCCCTCTGTAAACATCTGATCTTCTGGACCGCTTCATCTGCCTCTGTTAACAAATTTCTTTCCTCTACCTTAGTTATGCCTGTTCTCTGACTCTGGCCAGTTGCTCACACAACCTAAAGTCTCCCACCGTTTCTCACCTCACTTTGGCTCATCACACTGTTTAACATTGAGCCATCATTTCTCCAGCACCAGAGTTCTTTTCTGGTTCAGTGGTTCCATCATGCCTATGCCAAGAAATCTTAGTGTGGTCCTGGAGTAGCAAAGGACATTCAGTCTCCTTGGGCAGCATTCCAGCCCTTCTGGAGTGAATTTTTAGCACTTTTCTTCTGTGTCACGTGAAAAGCTAACCGTGTACCTCTTCTGCCTTCTCATTCTGCTCTCTACTTGTGTTTCTTCTGCTTTGACAATCCATACCTGGCCTCTACTCTACCAGGGAAGTTCTCTCTGACTGACTAGCTCTCTTGTGCATTCATACCATGTCTGTTGCCTTTCTGGATCTAAACTTCGCACTATACTCTAATGCTAATTGCTCAAGGATTAGACAGTAACATACCAGTAACCACATATTTAGTGAAGCTTCTTATTCGTGTGTGTGTGTGTGTGTGTGTGTCCGCCCATAGACATGCATGCAGAGGCCAGAGGAGGATGCCAGGTGTCCTTATTCCTTTTTCACCTTGTTCCTTGAGATAGAGTCTCTCATTGAACCTAGAAACATAATGCTTTGCGGCTAGGCTAGCTAGCCATCAGTCCTCAGTGACCTTGATCTTGTGGTCTCTGCAGCCCCTGCCCCAGCACTGAGATTACAGTCCTGTGTAGCCGTGCCCAGCTTGTATGTGGATACTGGGAATCTGAACTCAGAACCTCATTTTGGGGGTAGCAAACCTTCCTCCTCATTGAGGCATCTCTACAGCCCTACGCAAAAGTTAAATTTGACTTCTATCACCTAATAATAGCCCTCTTACACCTAGTTTTCAGATGGTGTTTGTTAGCATTCTTCATTATAAAGTATGATTTAGAAGCAAACTCAAACAGACACCGGTCAGTATGGTCTCTGTGAGATTCTGCCTTCATGTACTGTTGCAGGAAAAACCAGCAGAAGACCACAGTGTATCCTATTAGCTTCATCTTCAGATACTTGCACGTGTGGCTCTGCGAACACATGAATATGCAGAGAGATGGCTGAACTATTGGTTTGGATAGGAACTTGAAGCTCATAGTAGATAATGAAGAAGATAGTCATTCTAAAAGTCAAGAAAACAACTGGTCAGATCATGCTCAGAGGAGATAATATTCTGATTCTGCAACCAAGTTGTCTCCAGAGATGCTCAATGAAGTGGGGAACTGTTGAGAAGGCATTACAGTTTTTTAGGTGCCTTTTGTTGTGAGGCCAGTTCTAAGACAGTTGCTCATGTTGTTTCAATTACCCTCGCTTTATTAACAGATGACGATAAAATGCTCTGGTATTGATTTTTGTAATAAATAAAGAAGGATGTAAATTGAGCAGTAAAGTTTCCTCTCCTGTCTCTCAGTTTTTCCTTCCCAGCTATAACCAATAATCAATATTGGCATTTTTATGTGTTCTACTCTGAGTGTGTATGCATATGCAGTAGGAACCTATCACTCTTCTTCTTCTGGACTCTGGTTTTTAACTAATTTATAGTGGACAACTTTCTCTTCACACTATTTTTTTCTGTTTCTGATTTTGTTTAATTCATCATATATAAATAGTCAGTTATTGATTTTAGCAGCTCTCTGAACATGTAGGTAATACCCATTTTCGTTGGTAATGGTAATGCTTTAGTGAATTCCATATCAGCACTATTTTGTTGATGTCCCTAGATCTTAGATGCATAGTCTCTAGTGAGAGCAGGAGTGTGCCACCAGTGTGTCCTCTTTCTCCTTTCCTGCTTTTCTCACACTTAGCTCTGCCTATCCCTATGCTTGGCCACAAGTAGTACACACCCATCTGAGTCCCTGCTGGAATACCCTAATGAAAGATGTGGGGGACTCAAAAGGTGGAACTGTCACAAGAATGACCCATCCAGACCCCTCACCCATTGTCTGCTAAGTTTCCCTATTACAGCTGCTTCATAATTTATTAATTGCCAAATCAGGTTTCTTAATTGCTGAATCAAATGCCACCATTTTGACGTTGCTGCAAAATCCGGACTTATTTATTATCCCATCTGCAGTTCTTCTCGTCCCCATTAATTATAGACTCTTTGGGGCTTGTGAAGAAATGGAGAGGCCTGAGGCCTGAAGACTTTGAATTTGGGAGAAAAAATGTAAAGACCCATAACTTCCAGGTTCTACAAACCCCGCAGATGATGGATTGCTTAAATAAATATGAACTCAAGGTATGCAAAGCTAGTCCCTCAGCCGGTAATGTCTGGAGTCTCACACCTTATCCATCCTCGAAGGACCCAGAGTAGACTCTGCTTTCTGAGGCTGCTCCAGTTGCTGTGTTGGCAGTTTATGTAGGCCCCTGCTTCTGACACAGCACAGCACACTTCCATTGCAGGATCTGAGTAGCCCTGGCCTTGTCAATAATTAGTTTTTTTCCTGTGCTACGTCCAGACAAAATAATAAAGACTAATTTACTTCTTCTTACAAAACACATGGAGAAAGTTCAAATTCTAAGTTTGAAATAACCACTTGACTCCCATGATTGTGAAAGCATTGGCATCCAGGCAGATTCTATACAAAGGAACATGTGCACAACCTGCAAGATAAACCGTACCTCAGTATCAGTATCAGGGCCTCATGAAGAAGGCTTAATACCCTCAGAACCATTGACTAAGAGGTTTACATATTCGTGCTTTAGGTGGTGATGGTGTCTGAGAGGGACGAGGGGTCTCTCTCTGAGATGCTACCACCCCTCCCCCTGCTCTCAGTGTCCAGTTCTCAAGCTCTTGCTGCAGATCTTGGTGATAGTGGGAAGCGAACCTGTTGTTTAGGAGTCTGTGTCTCTCACACTGAATCCTTCACACAGAAATTTCACTTTGGTTGAAACATAGGTTACCTTCATAAAATTCAATCTTTTAAGTGTATGATGATATGCACTTTGATAAATACATATAGTTGTGTAGCTATCACCACAACCCCAAATTTTCTCATGTCCTTTCTCTACAACCAATCTCTATTCACTCTGACCCAGTTCTTTTGTTTGGTGGTGGTGATGGTGGTGGTGGTGGTGGTAGATAGTTGTATGGGATTCCCCTCTATATGCTGTGAATATGTTTTATTATCATTGGTTAATTAAGAAGCTGCTTTGGGCCTATGGCAGCTCAGAATAGAGCAAGGTGGGAATTCCAAGTAGAGATAGAGGAGAAAAGAAGGTAGAGTTAGGGAGATACCATGTAGCTGCCAAAGGAGACATGTCGGAGAACATTACCAGTAAACCACAAGCCTCGTGATAAAATACAAAATAATAGAAATGGGTTAATTTAAGATGTAAGAGGTAGCTAGAAATACACTTAAGCTATTGGCCAAACAGTATTGCAATTAATATAGTTTCTGTGTGGTTATTTCGGGTCTGGGTGACTGGGAAATGAACGAGCAGCCTCCGCCTACAGATAGTGATGGGGTAGTGGCAGCAGCAGTGGTGGTGATGCGGTGGTAGTGATGGTGGTCATGGCGGTGTGTGTGGTGGTGATGGTTTGCTCTGCTAGGGATCAAATCCAAGGTCTGGCACATGCAGAGCAAACAGTCTAGCACTGAGCTACATCCACAGCTATGTGACACATTTTCTAACTCTATTGCTCTCCCTTTTTCAGGGAGTCATCTATAATTGGAATCGTATATATCCTGGTTTGTGTCGGGCTTCCTTCCCAAAGCTTTTTTATTTGAAGTGTGCCCATGTTATTGTGTGTATCAGTTGTTACTTCTTTTTTATTTCTATGTAGTATTCCATTGTGGGTCTACTCTTTATCCGGTGATCAGCTATAGAAAATTGGATTGTGTCCATCCAGATCTGGCTTACTATTAAGAAAGTCACAGTAAATATTCACATAACTTTTTGTTGTTTTGTTGAGACAGGGTCTCATGGAGCCCAGTCTGGGCCCTAACTCAGCTGTGTAGCTGCAGATGACTTTTCATTTCCCAACCTCCTGCCTCTACCTCCTAAATGCTTAGGATTTCAGAAATTCAACATCACACTCAGTTTATGCTGGGCCTTCATGAATTCAAGACAAAGTCTCTATCTGAGTTACACACCCAGCCCCACATGGCTTTGTGTGTGTCTATGTGTGTGTGTGTATGTGTGTGTGTGTATACATGTGGGCAAGTGAACAAATGTTAACATTTCTTGTATCTATAATCCAAGGAATGGGCTTACTGGGTAGGCTAGCAGATAAATGTCAGCTTGCTTATTTTCAGTAGTGGGGATTAGATGCAAAGTTTTACCACTGAGCTTCCCTCCCAGCTCTTTTTATAATTTTTGTTTCCTTGCTATTTTTTATTTTATTTTTTCATGTTATTTATTGAGCTCTATATTTTTCTCTGCTCCCCTCCCTGCCTCTCCCCTCCCTGCCTCTCCCCTCCCTTCTTTAATCCTCCCCCAAGGTCCCTATGTTCCCAATCTACTCAGGAGATCTTGTCTTTTTCTACTTTCTACTTCCCATGTAGATTAGATCTATGTAAGTCTCTCTTAGTGTCCGTACTGTTGTCTAGGTTCTCTGGGATTGTGGTTTGTAGGGTGGTTTTCTTTGCCTTATGTTTAAAAACCACTTATGAGTGAGTACATGTGATAATTGTCTTTCTGTGTCTGGGTTACTTCACTCAAAATAATGCTTTCTAGTTCCATCCATTTTCCTGCAAAATTCAAGCTGTCGTTATTTTTTTTCTGCTGTGTAGTACTCCATTGTGTAAATGTACCACGTTTTTCTTTATCCATTCTTCGATCATTTAGGTTGTTTCCAGGTTCTGTCTATGACAAACAAAGCTGCTATGAACATAGTTGAGCACATGTCCTTGTGGCACGATTGAGCATCCTTTGGATATATACCCAAAAGTGGTATTACTGGGTCTTGAGGAGGGTTGTTTCCTAATTTTCTGAGAAATCGCCACACTGACATCCGTAGGGGCTGTACCAGCTTGCATTCCCACCAGCAATGCAGAAGTGTTCTCTTTTCCCCACAACTTCTCCAGCATAAGTTGTCATCAGTGTTTTTGATTTTGGCCATTCTTATAGGTGTAAGATGGAATCTCAGAGTTGTTTTGATTTGCATTTCTCTGATGACTAAGGATGTTGAACATTTCCTTAAGTGTCTTTCAGCCATTTTAGATTCTTTTGTTGAGAGTTCTCTGTTTAGGTCTGTACTCCATTTTTTTATTGGATTATGTGTTCTTTTGGTGTCCAACTTTTTATAATTTTTATTTTGAAAACAAGGTCTAAGGTGCCATAGTTAGCCTCAGACACACAGCCTTCCTTCCTGGTGTTCTCAATAGCCATGGTTTACAGGTGCCACTACCCTTGGGAAATTCAACTCTTATTTAAAAAAAAAAAAAAAGCGCCAGGCGGTGGTGGCACACGCCTTTAATCCCAGCACTCGGGAGGCAGAGGGCAGAGGCAGGCGGATCTCTGTGAGTTTATGACCAGCCTAGTTTTCAAGAGCTAGTTCCAGGACAAGCTCCAAAGCCACAGAGAAACCCTGTCTCGAAAAACCAAAACAAACAAACAAACAAACAGGAAAAAAAAAAAGCAAAAAACAGTGAAAGCCAGGCATGGCATCACACACCTATAATCAATACTGGGGAATCTGAACAGCAGGGTCAGGTGATTCTATAAATAAAGGGATGGGGGTAGGGTGGGGAGAAACTACTGACTCCTCTAAAGAGGCTGAAGTATTTTGCATTTCTATAATATTCATGAGAATTCAAAAAAAGATGTATATAATCATCAACACTATTTTAGCCCATTTCAGCAAGACTACATGTTTTAGGTAGATTAAAGGGCACTTAGAAGTTTCAGTTGGGTAGTGTTGCCTCAGCTGCAGGTACTTTGAAAGGAAGAGAGTTGTGGAGTAGGGTTGTAGGCCCCATCTAAATAGCTTGAATTTTTTATTTATACACAGAACTTCTTTTTTTCCCAGAAATGTTTTTTGTTGTTATTGTTGTTTGTTTTGTTTTTGGGGTTTTTTTGTTTGTTTGTTTGTTTTTGAGATAGAGTTTCTCTGTGTAACAGCCCTAGCTGTCCTGGAATCAGCTCTTGTAGACCAGGATGATGACCTTGAACTCAGATTCATCTGCCTCTACCTTACAAGTGCTGGGGTTAAAGGCACGTACCACCACCGCCTGTCTAATTCCCTAGAAATGTTTTAAAGAGAGTGTTTGACTGTGTGGTAAGACTGTGTCCTGATATTCAGGAAATATTGGAGAATCTATTAGACTACATAAGGATTTCCCAGGCCCTTTGGAGGATCACCAAAGTTGTGGTGTTCATGTAAAGATGTCATGTATCAGAAACTTAAAGATGAACATTTCTTAACAGAGTGATATTTCCAAGATGTATTCAAATTCTCAATTGCCTGAGAACTCATTATTTTAGCTTCTCCTCTGAAGATTTTCAGATTCTGAGTACTGGCGATGTATTGCGTGTACGGCACCTTCTCTTCCATATTCAATATGTTGTTGTTTTTTCTAGTGTGCTTTCTTGGTTACTGTGATAAAACACTGACCAAAAACAACTTGGGGAGGAAAAGGTTTATTCAGATTGTAGTTCATCACTGAGGGAAGCCAAGACAGAAACCTGATGCAAGAACTGAAGCAGAAATCATGGAGGAATACTGCTTACTGACATGCTCCTTGTGTTTGCTCAGCCTGCTTTTGTATATAATCCAGAACCACCACCTGTCCAGGTATTACACTCCCTCAGTGAGATGAGCCCTCCCACATCAATAACTAATAAGGAAGGAAAGAAGGAAGGGGGAGTAAGAGGGGGAGGGAAGGAAGAAAAGGAAGGAAGGAAGGAAGGAAGGAAGGAAGGAAGGAAGGAAGGAAGGAAGGAAGGTGTTCCAATGATTTGCCTACAGGTCAATCTAATGGAGGCAATTCCCCAGTTGAGGTTCCCTTTTTCCAGGTGTGTCAAGTGGACAAAAGTAGAAAACTACTAACCAGCACATGGTTGAAATATGCGATTATGGGCATGTCTTCTACACCTGATCTTGGAACTTAGCTTCTCTACCTGGTCTAGGAAATTTGGCCTTAATTCAAGAAGGATGTGTCTGTGTGCTGTCTGGCTGTTGCTGTAGTCAGCATCTACTATACTGGACAGAGAAATCAGCTCAAAAATTGTTTGAGTGGAAGATCTCATCTTCCTGTGGTTTGTTGTGAGGTCGTGGTGACCTGATCAATCTAGTCAGATGGTTGTCAAAGACAAGAAGAAAAAAGATAAAAACTTGTGGGCCCTCCATGTCCCTTCATAACTTTCAGAGTACTACAGTAACCAAAATCAGCACCCTGACCTGGAAATTTGGGCAGTAACCCAAAGAGTAGTTAACTAAGATGCAGCACTTATACCAGAATTAATGAAGGATCCTGACTAAGAAAAATGTACAACCCAGGTCACAAGACTCTACGGGTTTTTTGTAGCTTGGTTTTTTAGCCAGATTGAAAGGAGTGGAGACAACAAATGGAAAATTCTTGTTTTCTGTGATTTTTGCTTCAGGAATTTGCCCATTCAAACCCCTGCCTGCCAGCCACAGTGCTACATGCGCTCTTCCTGCCCACTTCTCCAGAGGTGCCATGGCAGAGACCATTCTCAGGCATCCTTGGTAGGTTCTTTTGCTGTGGGCTAATTTAATATTCTTATAAATGTCATTTTGGACAGGGTGGTAAAGACCGAGAAGTGTGATGTCCTGTGCTATCAAGATGAATATGCCTGGTTTTGTTTTCAGCTCATGTTCTCGCTGCAGGTGTATGTTTCAGAGCTGAGCTGTCAGAATATAAGCACTAAGGGAAGTTGGACAAAAACAACCACTGGTTTTGATTGTACCAAACGCCCAGGAGTTTTGCAACTGTTCATCTAGTATCACCTAAGCCCGCACAATATTGTGCCCTTTCGTTGTCCAGTAAGTAGTTTTCTCCGATTATTAGTGTTTGTAGATCAAGTGAATTGTCCAACTTTGTGTTTTCTACCTGACCTGAAGAAGACCCAGTTGGCAGAGCCTAGAGATCAATTCAGAAAGGAAACAAGAGAATGGAAATGTCTTTGGGCACAGTTGTGAGGCATGGGGAAACGTTCATAAAGGAATTCATTTGCCAAGGGAAGAATGCAGTGATAATGGGTACAGGGAGAGAAAGGCATTGATTAAAGAAGCTGAGGTACCACTTCATTTTAGTAAACACAAGTTGATATTACTGTAGAAGACACCAAGGGGTAGCCATAATACAAAAGGAAATGAGTCTTAATTATCACTGATGAGCCATAAGGCTTATAATTAAAATGTTCATACTGGTAGTACCAGTGAAGTGTTCCTTTCTTTGAAATGTGTTACAATTTATAGTTTGTTGGCTCATAGGAATATTCTCTAAAGCGCTCCACAGACCTCACCCCTTTCTGAGCCAGACAGAGGCAATGAGATGAATTTGTGCCCCAGCTTACACAGCTATCGGTCCGTTTTTGCACTTAGATTTCCAGTGCACTGGCGCTCATCCACTCACGAGATCCTTGCCATCAGGAGGAAGAAGGTAACTAAATTATTGATGAATTTGGATCACATGTATGCAGTTATAATAATAAAGATTTGATTTTGGTTATTCTTCAGACTTTGGGCTGTGAATGGCTTATGATGAAGTAATTTTCTACTTTTTAGGATGCTGCACCATCATTTAGCTTGATAAAGTCCTTGAGCCTAGTAGACTGTTTGGTGCTGAAACTATAGCAGAATGTAAACAGACAAGTGCCATGACCTTATTCAGCCATTCAGAAAGATAGTTCTTTTAAAAGTTTTATCTTCAGTCCCTTTAAACTGGAGACAGGTAATTCCTATCATACTAAGGTAGTCTGATGATCAAATGACATTGTGACATCCTTGCGAGAAGTAAAAATGACCTGGATGTCCTGCGATTTTAAGAACAAGGTTTGAAACTTGTAATTTTTCAGTCTGTGTATGCTTGCCCCAGATTATAGCCCTTGGAGTAACGCGCATTGAATGTTGAATGAGCCAAGGAAATGACTACACTTAACAAGAGAGTTTTCGACGTGTACATAGCAGTTGCTTTGCTCTCAGAGCTCTGAGTTGAGATTAAGTAGTAAACTAGGACTTTATTTGGGAAAAACAGGAAAAGATACACTTAACCTCTAGCTAAAACTGAGCATAGTTTTTTCAATAGCTTATTCTAATTCTTAGTTTTCCTTCTGCTGCTGTGATATAGAGTATAACCAAAAGCAAGTTGGTGAGAAAAGGATTTATTTCATCATCTCACAACTCACCGTCCTGGCCCATCATTGAGGAAAAGCCACACAGGACAGGCAAGAACGGAAGCAGATTTCAGGGAGGAACTCGGCTCACTGACTTGCTCCCCGTGGCTTGCTCAGCCTGCTTTCTTATACCACCCAGTACCGGAGGTGGTACTGGCAGTGAGTTAGGCTCTCTCCCACATCGATAGTTAATCAAGAAAATCCCCTACAGACTTGCCTAAAGACAATCTGACATCTTCTTAATTGAGAGTCCTTTTAAATGACCCTAACTTGTGTCAAGTTTACAAAAACCTAACCAGGAGAACTTTAAATTATAATTTAAGTATCTTGTGTTTGGTGTGCTCCCCTCCAATGTTGTGGCTTTTTCTTCAATGCCTTTAACATTCAGACATATAGCTTGTACTTGTTGCTACCTTGCCAAAATAAGTGTTACTGTATTTCAAGCTGATTCTCTCTCTCTCTCTCTCTCTCTCAAATTGTCTTATTTAAAGAGAAAGCTAAAAATCATACTTCTGAGTCAGAGTCCATATTTTGGTATAAGACTTGGGTTTTTTTTTTCCCCTGTTGCGTCTAGCTGGGCACCTGAGTAGTCTGGATGATGGATAGTGGGTGCAGTTAACTAAAGCCTGACCAGCTGGACTTCAGACACAAGAGAATTCCTTACTAACTGATGTAAACTCAGTCTGTGTTCCTAACTATATTTGAATACTTGTCTTCAACACAGGAACACTGCATCTATTCATTTCCACAAACAGGCATCCTGAGAATTAAGAGCTCGTGTGGTTAATTTGTGTGGCATCCTAGCTCATATATCATTTGCATCTTATTCTTGGTGTCATTCATCTCTTCAATGATAAGATTTTAATAACAGATGTATTTGTAAAACTTTTCACATTGAAATTATACAAGCATTTGATAAAAATAAAACCTCAGTAACACTCTGGTAAGCATAGACTAGGATAGGAGTCACATACCCAGAGGGACGTGTATGTCACTCCAAAGAGAAGGCTTGCAAACTCACATGTTCCCTGGGTTTCAAACTCTTTGCTGCATGGCTGGCCCATTCGTTATTATTTTCTGAGATTCTCTAGTAGTTCCTCATATTCAGAATCAAGCCAGTAAGATTTTTTTTCTTAGTGCTATTGCTATTACTCTAAACTTTGGAGTCCAAAGGGAACAGCTTGGCCTTCTCAATGGGTACTAAACCAGTGGGGATGAAATTCATACAGTCTGGGTTTGTATGAATTAATCAGAGGGTGTTCATGGGGTCATCCTTTACTGCTCTATTGAACTGCCTTAAAGTTTTCTGCTTCAAACAGCTACATTACTTGATTAAAACAAGGTTAAGCTTTAAAAAAAAAATCTTCCATTGAGGGTCCATGAGAAGCTTGTAGGTAAGATTGCTTGCTGCCAAGCCTGATGACCTCACTCAGTCCCTGGGCAGAAGGAGAACACCAACTCCCATGGGTTGTCTTCTGACCCCCTAATACATAAGCCAAAGTCCCCTTTCCTAGGACATTTGTCTCTGCTAATAGACATGTGCAGGTGATCTGATGTAGCTAGTAATAATAATAATAATGACTTACATGTGTCATTTTGCCATTTGTTTCCTATGTTTTGTTTCACCCTTCCTAAGCTGGTAATTATTGTTTTAAATATGCTACTGGTCACCTTTATGTCTTAATAAAGAGTTTCAAGCCTTAGAATCTTGTTCTGTCCACTTACGTGGTCTACCTTGATTCTCCAGTCTGTTAGATAAAGTTATTCTACACATTAGTGTGCAGATTTAAAACAGAGCATGTGTTTTCTTCAGTTTCTCCTGTTTGGGGCACCCTGCTTCATGACTTACTTGTTTTTTTTTTTCTTTACTGCTTCTGTTTTGTTTTCTAATAGGAGCGCTGAGCTTTGGCCCCCATTCATGTTTAAGAACAAGGGTCTGGGTTATTTTTCTTTATAGATGGTGTGGGTTTCCCCTGCTGGTCTATATGTAGATCTCATTTCCTGTTATTGCTGCCCGTGAATAGGAAGCCTGTGGGGAACTTTGATCTTAGCAATTTCTCTGTGGGATCAACTGAGAGTGGGCTGGATTTTAGAGGGTCCAAATATAAGAGTAATGGCACTTACACATCCCCTGGCCCACCTGATTCTTTCCAGTTTTTATAAAGCTTTGTGTTTTGGTCTAATTCTAGACTTAAAGACAAGTTACAAAAAAAATTTCAATTTTCTATTCATCCCTCACTCAACTTCCCTTAATATTATTGTCTTACCTACAGTATAACTTCCAGGCATTTTTTAAGTTTCTTTATAATTCTCTGATTTTCTTTTCCTCAAAACAGTGCATGGACCTAAGACAGGTGATGGGACAGAGGAAGAGTGAGGAATGGACAGGCCTCGTAGACCTTGGGCAGACATTAGCTCCCTTTTCTCTTTCCACCCCAATTCAAAACCCTAGTCTCTACTGCAGCTGCCCAGTGTGCTTGGAGTGCTTGGGGCACGTAACTAGGCAGCTCACTCCTCCCTTCCCAGCATCCCATTTTTCTCCTGTATATTCTAGGCTTTTACATTAGTCCATCTCAGTCAGTTTGCTCCAGAGAAAGTCAAAATAAAAGGCTGAGTGATAGAGCAAAAACAAAGAAGGGAAAGGCAGAAGGGGTGAGGGGTGTTGATTTATTGGTTTGTTTGTTTGTTTTTTTTTTGTGTTTTTTGTTTTTGTTTTTTGCTTGTTTTTGTTTTTGTTTTGTTTTATTTTTGAGACAGTTTCTCTGTCGCTTGGGAGCCTGTCCCGAAACTCACTCTGTGGACCAGGTTGGCCTCGAACTCACAGAAATCCTCCTGCCTCTGTCTCCCGAATGCTGGGATTTAAGGCATGTGCCACCACTGCCTGACTTTGTTTGTTTATGGCTCACTAGTTGTGTGGGCTGGGAAGCCCAAAATTCACAGGGTAAACAGACTCAAGTAAGAATTAATCTTACAGTCTTGAGATTCAGATCTACAGGGCACAGCAAGCAGAAAACTCAGCAAGGCTGTAGACGCTAAATTTCCTCTTCATTATCACTATTATTGTTGTGGTGGTAACTACACATTAGCTACCCTCTTGACAAGTTGTTAAATGTACCATGTACCATGTGTCACTGTTGACTATATGTACTACTTTGCATTGCAAATCTCTAGGGAATATTTATCTTATTTAACTAAAAGTTCTGCCCATTGATTAATAATTCCCTGTTCTCTGTGCTATAATCTTGTAGCAGAATTCTTTCTCCAGGAAACCTTGGGTTTACTAATAAAACCATCAGCTGATTAAATGTGGCCCATCTAGATTATAAGGGATAATCTGCTTCCAAGTGTTAATCACATCACAACACCATCTAGAGTAGCGTTTGGTAGAACAACTGAGTGCTGTAGCCCAGCCAATTTGATTTGTCGTGTGCTCTTCCTCTACTAGTCTCTGTTAGGAAGTATAACATGAGGGACTGCTTGTTGGGTTTCTGTCCTGCCTAGTTCCCACAGCCGGTAAGTCCCAAAGAAATCACACAGAGGTCTATTTTAATGATAAACTGATTGGCCCATTAGCTCAGGCTTCATATTAGCTCTTATAACTTATATTAACCCATTATTCTTATCTAAGTTAGCCACATGGCTCAGTACCTTTTTCAATGGGGCAGGTCACATCCTGCTTCTTTGGTGTCTGGACAGGACTGGGGATGAATGGGCTTCCTCCTTCCCAGCATTCTCCTGTTCTCATTGACCTGCCTCTACTTCCTGTCTGGTTGTCCTGCCTATACCTCCTGCCTGGCTATTGGCCAATCAGCATTTATTTAAAACATAATTGACAGAATACAGAATTGTTCCACACTAAGGAAGTCTTTCTGACCTCCCAAAGTTTGAACTTGTTCTTTACCTGACATTCTTTCCACTTCATCTTATTTAAATGTTGTGTTTCCCCCTTTTAGCACACACACACACACACACACACACACACACACACACACACTTGACACAAGCTAAAGTCATCTGAGAGGAGGAAACCTTAATTAAGAAAATGCCTCCATGAGGTTGGGGTATAGGCAAGCCTATAGAGCATTTTCTTAATTAGTGATTGATGGGGAAGGGTCCAACCCATTGTAGGTGGCTTTCTTTGGACTGATGGTCCTGGGTTCTAGAAGAAAGCAGGCTAAGCAAGTCATGAAGAGCAAGCCAATAAGCAACACCCCTCCATGGCCTCTGCAACAGCTCCTGCCTCCAGTTCCTGCTCTGCTTGAGTTCCTGTCCTGACTTCCTTCTCTGATGAACAGTGATATGGAAGTGCAAGCCAAATAAACCCTTCCCACCCCAAGTGTTTCACCGCAGCAATAGTAATCCTAACTAAGACAGTGTTTATATACATATATGTTTGTGTACAACCAACACATGTGTGGGTAGACATGCATGTGGAGGCCAGTGTTCAATGTCTTCCCGAAACACTTCTCCACCTTATTATTTGGGACAAGGTCTGTCACTGAAACTATAATTCACAGATTGGTTAGACTACATAGATGCTTAGTAAGCCCCAGGGCTTCTCCTTTCTCTGAAGCCCCAGAGCTAGGATTAGCACTGATAGCTTAGCATTCGGCTTTTTATGTGGGTCCTGGGGATCTGAACCCAGGCTCTTAGGCTTGCACAGTGAGCACTTTACAAACTAAGCCATCTCTTCAGCCCTAATGTCATTGTATTAGGGTTAGGATATAAGCCGTGTACTCATTCCTACCATTGTGTACTAGAAACCAAAGGTCATGTACATAATCCCCTTAACCCTATCCTATGGCCTTGTGCATGCTAGGCACGTAACTACTGTTGAGCTGTATCCTCAGTCCCACAAATATCTCTTCCAGGTACAGGAACAAGCCACAAGTCCTTTTAACATTTGAAAAAGAAACAAAGAAAGATATCCCACGATTCAGCTCAAATTTTATAGGTTTGCAGATTTGCCATTATGCATCCTTAGCTGTCCCTTTGTATTGTACTATTTCAAATTTTTCACACATTCATTCCATTTTCCATGTGTCTAAATGGTTCTATTTATTAGCCTATTTATTTGTTTATGATCCCATCCAATTTGAAATATTTTTAAAGTCTTCATAATGTGAGTTCAATTTTTAAAATAGATCAATATTTCTTAAAGGCTTATTCTACCCTGGAATTCACAACATCTTGAGAAATGCTTTATCCAAAGTAGGCACTCAAAAAATTTAACATTTTCTAAAACTAACATCTTTATAAAATAATTGCATGATTTTATATGGTACTTTAGCGATTTCAAGTGTTTTAATTTCTGATATTCTGTTACCTACTCACAGTTGATGCTGCTTCTGAGATAGGGTGGTGGCAGATGTATTTAATCTCATCTTGAACACTTGGGTTCTGTCTGAAATGTATAATAATTTGCCTAAGTTCATATACCAAGCTTGCTATAGACCGGGTCTTCGGACCCCTGATATTGTGCTTTTTTTTTTGTTTTGCATAGGTTACAGTATACTCTACATATCCTTGGGGGAACATTTGACAATGAGCATATTTCTGTAAATGCTAGTACTGCTAGATATGCTTGCTGTGGGCTCATGCAGGGCATATTCTGCTAATGATTTAAACTTTCTTTTGTAAGAAGCTAAATTTCTTTGGACAATCAATCTACCCTACTGCTGCATACCCAGGGACCAAAATGAGTCAGGCATGAAAAACCCTTCCAAGGTCAGTTTCTTTCCCAGCAAAAGAATGTTTAATAATAATATTAAAAAATCACTGTATATTTTCAGAACCAAAGCCTCCCCACCATCCCCTGAAAATTCTTCTATATAAAAAATATAGCTCTAGTATTAGTATAAAAGTATCAAATTAAACCCATTGTATAATCCAATAATAGTACATGGAGCTGTAATCCTTTCTACCTATACGTCCCAAGATACATCTTTTCAGAATCACATTATGGTTTTAGTAAATATCTAGATCACGCCTCAGTTCAGAAAGGGGGTGAGCATCATTTTAGTACAAATATAGGTGTTCTGTGTGTGTATATATATGTGTGTTACTTTTTCTTCATTTTAGAAATGCCATGTGTCTAGTATGAGATGTAGGCGCCAAAAGCAAAGTCCCATCATCTATTCTATCCATCATGGTTCTGGATTGACTTTCTCTCTGAATATTGGCACTAAATAGAGGGTCATTTTGCTGACCTCACTGACCTCATGCCTTACTTCTGGTTCCCTAATTTTTCTTTATTCTCCTTTTCATTCAGGGCTGTTTCTGAGACTTCCCCACCTTTCCCCTAGAGTCAGTCCCACACTGTCAGCTTAAGTGTCAATGATTTATTATTCAGGCCAGGTCTCATATTATCCCACTTAGTTTGGCAGAGGTTTAAAGAATTAAACAATCCATCAGATATCTCCTGGCATCACTCCTCTTTCCAGGGCACAGCAGCACCCTCTGGGCCTGAGATTTACAACCTTGGGTCTGTGTGTTGGCTTGGGGACCTGCGATCCCCAGAAATGAAAGGAAGAATTATGCGGACATTAGTACATTTTCTTGGAGTGGCACCATAGTCCTCATGTCCTAAAAGGAATCCATGACCCAAGAATGTTGAAACATGGCTGGTTCCCAGAGGTCCCCACCCTGGGAACCCTGGCTAGCCAGCTCCTTCAGTTTCTCCTTGATTCTAGGCTCATCTTAGGTACTGACCCTGTAGGCCTTGGAGCTGCAGTGCGTTGCCTTGTGATTCCTCTGTGCAGCGCTTCTTGCCTGACCACTGTGCTGGGCCTCCTACCCTCGTTCTTCAGAGTACTCCGCCTAGACTAGACCTGACCTGATTGGTTGCCCTTACTCCTTCTCACATCCCTGTAGAAAACGTCTATTCCCACAGCACGCCACCATCCCGAGGTTCTTTTCTGAATATAGACTATCACCAGAAATTTTCCTAATCCTTCTTTGCCCACTTCTTCCCTGCCTCCTCCAGCCCAGAGCTACCGGCAGATCAGTGCATTGCTTTCTTAGAGAACAGTGAGCCTCGGAAGAGCGGTAGGACAGCCCTGTCCCGGGAAATCCATCATAGTTCTTGCCACCTGCTGCCCATTCTCCTACTGACCTTAAATCTCGAGATCCTTTATCAGCCTTCTAGGCTAACCCTGGAGTTAGCTGCAGGTTAACTAAAAACTAAGGCTTTTCCTCCCAACAACCCGAACTAAATTTGTCTCCTACTTAGTTCTTCTCTAGTTGGTTTTACATGTTCTAGCTAACTTCTCAATGTTAGCTAGAAAAATAATAGACAATACTGTCTATAATATGAAATATTATATGAACTAAAATATGAAAAGATCAAGAGAACTGAAGGTGAGGAAGCGATAAAGGATTAGAGACTCTCTTTTGGTTTGAGTGTTTGCTTTGGGCCTTTCTAAGAGAACCCTTTGAGTCCTGTACTTCCTCTGCCTCACCTTCCAAGGAGAGTATTGAGCAGAAAGCAAGTTGGGGATCTTGCCTCCTTGCTTATGAGCCTCTGTGGATGAGCCCAGCATCATAAATCATAAATTAGCAGTGAGGATGGATTTGAAGCCCCATGTAAACTGCCATTCCAGGCCCAAGTTAGTTCCCCACAGGTCTGCATTCTGAAATTGCTGACACTTCCGATCACTTGTTCTGGTACTCAGAGGAGAGACTTCGAGCCCTGCTTTGATCCTCACCTCGTAAGCCAGAGTACTGAGGGGCTCCCTAGCTGCTTGATACATGATCCTGCACTGAGGAAGTGACCAGCCTGTGGCCTCAGACTTGAGCAAAGCCTGGTCACAGGCAGACAGCTAAGCTGGTTCCTGTCCCAGGAAAAGACGGAGACACCGCAGGCAGTTCTCTCGTCCATTCCATTTCTCCTCGCCTATTCCACCTCCGCCATCCGTCCTGAAACTGACTTTTCAGAACAGATCATCGGTGTCTTCGTTAACTGAAAAGCAAACAACATTCTTGTGAAGCAAAAGTGAGCTCCGCATTGGAGTTCTAGGGGGAGCCAGAGTGGTGGTATACATGGAGTTCCCCCCTGCTTCCTAAACCAGAGCCTCTGCAGAGGGAGGGTGGAAGCAGACATAGTGTGTGTGGGGGGGGAGACGGACGACCCCTCACTACTCCCATGCCCTGCTCTCCTTCCCATCAAAGAAACTGGTGGTTGTGCCTGTGACAGAATTAGTTGTTGGGCCCTGGTATGCTCAGACATCAGGCATCAAAAATCAAAAGAGTCACCTTCATGTGGGTCCTTATGGGAGGCAGGCAACTTAGTTCATGATTGTCGTCTTGGTCATATTAGCAGTATATATAACAGAAGATGCAGGACAAGGTACTGTACTCCAATTGAACCCTCCATTCCAAAGTGTCTTTATGTGCCAGGAAATAGAGGGTGTCTTAATATTAGTTAATATTCTGTTGCTAAAGAGAGCCACCATAACCAAGGCAATGTATTGAAGAAAACATTTAATTGGGTACTTGCCTACCGTTTAAGAGGGTTAGTCCATTATCATCATGGTGGAAAAGTAATAGGCATTGTGCTGGAGCAGTAGCTGAGAGCTTTATACCCTGATGCACAGACAGCAGGCAAATGAAAGACAGACAGACAGACAGTGGGTATGGCATGGGCTTTTGAAACCTCAAAGCAAAACCTAACAAGGTCACACCTCCTAACACCTCCTAAACAGTTCACCAACTGGGAACCAAACATTCAAATATATGAGCCTATGTGGGGCATTCTCATTCAAACCACCAGAGAGGGTCAAGAGCTAAGGTGTCTCCAGCACCCCACCTGGCCTCTGATGGACCCTCACTTACCCTGTGTACCACCCTGTCATGGCAGTCCAGGCGACCTGAAGGCTGCCCCTTAGAATCACGTAGGTGGGATATTCTAAAAATAATTGTCAGAACCTGTGCAGGTGGGGCCCAGGCTACCCGAGGAGGAGCCTCAAGCAGGTCAGCTGTCTCTTCAGCACTGGAGGGATATCTGATGCATCAGTCATCTCAGGCCCTGGTGGAAATTGAAGAAAACCGTGAGCTGCTCTCTTTTTCCTCCCCATCTTTGCCTTCCAAATAGAGCCATCTGCCGCATTCACCAAGTATATGCCTCAGTCGTGACAGAGGAGGCTGGAGCAGGGTGAGAAATGGACCAAGGGCGTTCCTGAGCCTGTGGTTTGTGGTAGGCAGGCAGAAAAGAGATGACGAAGGAGCAATGGAGAGAGTTATTCTAGCACAACATTGAATAAATTGGGCTTGAATGATGTCAAAACTTCTTGGCTTTAAAGTTACTTCGGGCAGATGGTCCTGTTGTTAACCACGATGAGTAGATGGTGGGGAATATTGTGTGTCGAGAGGGAAGAGGGTGAGGTTATTTTGTATATGTGAGTCTGAGGTGCAGTGGAAGGGAACCTGGAGATGGCGGCTGGTATGTGAAATATGGAGACACATGGGGCTTTCTCGGTGGCCTACGTGCATCAAGGTGTGGTGCACACGGCCCAGTGACGGCACAGACGTGAACAGCAAGAGCAGTGCTTGCAGGTCCCTGGGGAACAGCCAGTGGCCTTGTGTGTCTGGAGCACTCAATCTGAATTTGTGAACGTGGTCGAGTCTTGAAAACTTAATGTGTACTGAAAAAAGAAAGCATTCCCAAAGGACCACATATTGTTGATGGCAATTATATAAAATGTCCTGAATAAGCAAGTTTGTAAAGACAGAAAGTAGATTCATGGGGATGCCAGGGGCTGGGGAACAAGAAAGTAAAGAGGGCGACTGAGGATTATTGAGTTTCTCCTTAGAGTGCTGTGTTCCAAACTGATTACTGTGATAGCTGCACAACTCTATGAATATACTATAATCCACTTTAAGTGAGTGAGTTATGTAGTTCATAACTTACCTCTCAATTTTTAAAGTAAAAACACACGCATATATCTTCTTCAAACTGTAGCTATTTACTTAACTGAAAATAAACTCCAGGTAAACTGTGCAACTTACCCTCAAGCTTTAGCTCCTGAGTATATATGTGGGTAGCTAAACTCCTCATACAGAGGAAACACACAGAGATGCAAATTGCCTTGACTTTGAGTCAGGAGGTGGAAGAACAGCTTAAGGAAGAGTTAAGTGATCCTCATTTGTTTGTAGTAATTTTAAAAATGGTTACATTGTTTGGTCCATTGACCCTTTCACTTCCCACTGCTCAAATCATAAGTTCTTCTATTTCCAGGAGTTGAAAAGGTCAACTAGAAGAGCTAGGATGTGGTTCATTGGTGAGGGAAGATGGGTTTACACTAAGAGATGAATTGAACCAGGCCTACAATTTTTTTTCACCCTGAATGGACAGTCAAACCAGTTTTGTGACCACTTGGCAGTCCTTTGGAGTAGAGCTATCTACCAAGCGAATGTGATGAGGAAAGTATTAACAGAAGTCATGTGCTTTCTAGAAACAGCCTCAGAAAGTTCACAGCTTTTGAATCTCATGGCAGTCAAGGAACAAGCACGTGGTCCTTACAAAATGGAAAGGTATTCACCTGGCAACCAGTGATCAGACACATGTCACTCTAATCAGAAGGTTTGATGTGGCCCACACTGCAGACTCTTGGTAGTGTTGGCTTAAATGGGTGCTCTTCCTTTGTTGCTTAGAGAGAAAAGGGTTAGAAAGTCCTCCACCAGCACTGTATGAGGGAGGGAAATTTTATATAGGCACAAACAAAACGCTGTCTTCCACTAACACTGCATGTGACACCTCTAGTTTCGAGAGAAACTGTTAATTCCCCAAGCCTCGCAGAGTCCATTAATAGTCCACTGTTTCACTGTTGTGTTTAAAGAGTGAGGCTCTGGGAAACTATGTCCAAATATGGCTCTTATAACTACATCAGGAACTAATCTTTAAAGGTCTCCCAAGTCTCCTCTTGTTGAGTTTGTATGGCTTCCGCCATCAAAACCAGAAATTGTGCTGTTCACACAGCAGGCAGCAGGCCCAAGATGCTCTTGCCAGAAAAGCAGGTCCCCAAAGAGCCAGGTTTGTTTGGTGTTTTTTGCAGCTTTGTTTGAGTAAAGTGGGGAAGTCGGGCCACTGTCAGGAAACTTCCATTTTTCAGAAAAGCTTCTTCCCCTCACAGGACACCAACTGTCCAGAGATGCCCTGTGTCCTAGAGAGGGTTCCCTTGCTGTGACAAACTCCAGGGTCAAAAGCAACTTTGGGGAAGAAAAGAAATCATTTCTTCTTATGATTTACAGTCCACAAAGAAGGGAAGTCATGGCAGGCACACAGGCAGGGCAGGAACTGAAGCAGAGACTGTGAAGGGACACAGCTTACTGGCTTGCTTTCCATGACTCACTAGGCTTGCCTTATACAACCCAGGACTACCTGCCCAGGTTGGCCCCACCCACAGTGGGCTAGACCCTCCCACATTAATCATCAGTCAAGAAATTGCCCCACAGATTTACCTATAGTCCAATCTATATCTAATGGAGGCATTTTGTTTCTTTTTTATTTTGGGTTTTTGTTGTTATTGTTGTTCTGGTTTTGTTGTTGTTTTGGTTTTGGTTTTTTTTAAAGACAGGATTCCTCTGTATAGCCCTGGCTGTCCAACAACTCATTCTGTAGATGAGGCTGGCAGAGTCTCAAACTCAAGAGATCCACCTGCCTCTGCCTCCCAAGTACTGGGATTAAAGGCGTGCACCACCACTACCCAGCTGGAGGCATTTTCTTAATTGAAGTTCTCTCTTCCCAGCTGATCGTGGCTTATGTCAAGTCAACAAAAATGTAACCAAACACTCTGGAGGAAGGCATTGTATGTTGCTGGAGGGTGGTTGTTGCCCCTCAGAAGCATGTGCAGTGTAAGGAAGGCTTGCATTGGAGTTGTGAACTTTTCTGCATGCTCAGCAGAGTTCTGCCCACTCACAGTCGGCTGGAAGAATGCTGAAGTCACGTCAGTTCATTGTGCAGCAGAAAATAATCCACAACTATTACCAGCCACTCTCGACTTGGGATCTGGGCCATAAACAGCATATTCCAAACCCACAGATAGTCTAAAATAAAATTTAGCCCATGGTCCAACCCCTTTCCTCGCCAAGCACGCTAACAAGCAGTAAAACTGAAAGCATTCGTTTCACCCCCTCCTCCAGCCCCTTAATCTGTCAGAGTAGGCAAAAGGTGGTTCTGGCTACTCCCCAGATGAAACCCAGTTTGCAAGCTGGAACCCCCTAGGCCCACTCAGCCATCGATGGTTTATTTTATTTGGCTGTAATGAGTTTTCAGATACATTTATGTAAGCTGTGATCATCTAAAACTCGGGCAATCCACATACCATCTGTGTTTCTGGCTTCTCTTAGAATTCGGAAGACCAGTCTCTGGGCCCATGCAGCCAGTAAGTAGTGCTTCCTATAGTGTGAATGCAAGCTTTGCTTCCTGACTGGCCTAGTTCCCACCAAGACCTTGTGTGCCAATTCCAGTATCTACTGGACTCCGTGGCATTTAATAAGGAATGAAGACTATTTGAAACATATAAGGAACACATAGACGGAAGACACGTATCTTAGCTTCTGATGTAGCCCTTTCTCCTAAGTGATAGCAAGTTTCTTACAGGGTGTTTTATTTTTGTTTGCTCAGTGATAGGGAATGAGATCAGGGTATGGTGCAGGCTAGACTGTTGCTCTTTCACTGAGCTACATCTTCAACCCATTTGTTCACCTGAGTGATGGATATATACAGTCACACATGGTAGATCCTAGCACTTTTAAACACAAACCATTGTGTTTGCACAGGACTACTTTGCCTTGTTGTTCCCCCAACCACACACCCGTGTGTGCCCAAGTCTCTCCCTGTTCTCCAGCCTTCAGATTCCTATACACAACGTCTCCAGCCCCTTTCTCCACCTGAATGACGACAGGTAAATACCATGACACACCATCTCATTCTGCATGCATTAATTCAACAGAATTTATAGAAAGTTGTGGGCATTGAATGGTTTTAGAGTTTTCCAAGCGTGAGTCTATACTTGTATTTTCATCATCTACAAAATAAGATCATATTAACTACGACCTCAGAGTCTGGTATACTCTGAATACTCATTGTGGCCTTTTATTATTTATTAAATGTCAACTATCTGCCAGGCTTTGTGCTAGGCCTTAGAAATAGAAAATGCAACAACATGTGGTCTATGTCCTGAAGAGGTGAAGTCCTGGGCTGGTGAGATGACTCAACAGGAAGAGGGACTTGCTGTGCAAGTCTCATGACCTGACTGCATCCTCAGAAGCTGTGGAAAGGTGGAGAGAGAACTGACTTCCCAAGTTGTCTGCTGACCTATATGTGTGTACTAAGGCCCTCTCTATCTCCTACCCCCACACACTAATAATAAAGATTTTTAAAAATATTTATTCTTACTAAAGATGAAAATTCTAGACTAACAAATGGAATCAGTAACATACAGAAAACTTCTCAAGATGACTGCACTATTACTGAAGCATATATAGACTGGTAAAGTCACAGCCTATTGAACATTATATTAAATTAAAATATGTGTCATGCATGACCCCAACCTTCAGAAATACATATGCATATACATAACAAATATGACAGAAGTAGCAAGAGTTTGCAACAAGATTCTTTGTTTTTTATTAATTGATTTTTTATTGAGCACATCATTTTTTTCTATGCTCCCCTCCCTGCTTCTCACCTCCCCTTCAACCCTCTCCCAAGGTCCCCATGCTCCCAATTTACTCAGGAGATCTTGTCTTTTTCCACTTTTCATGTAGATTAGATCCATGTAAGTCTCTTAGGGTCTTTGTTGTTGTCTAGGTTCTCTGGAATTGTGATTTGTGGGCTGGTTTTCTTTGCTTTATGTTTAAAACCCACTTATGAGTGACTACATGTGATAATTGTCTTTCTGGGTCTGGGTTACCTCACTCACAATGATGTTTTTTAGCTATATCCATTGACCTGCAAAATTCAAGATGTCATTTTTTTTCTGCTGTGTAGTACTTCATTGTGTAAATTTACAACATTTTCCTTATCCATTGGTCGAGGGGTATTTAGGTTGTCTCCAGGTTCTGGCTATGAAAAACAATGCTGCTTATGAACATAGTTGAGCACATGTCCTTGTGGCACGATTGAGCATCCTTTGGATATATACCCAAAAGTGGTATTGCTGGGTCTTGAGGAAGGTTGTTTCCTAATTTTCTGAGAAATCGCCACAGTGACATCCAAAGGGGCTGTACCAGCTTGCATTCCCACCAGCAATGCAGGAGTGTTCCCTTTCCCCCACAACTTCTCCAGCATAAGTTGTCATCAGTGTTTTTCATCTTGGCCATTCTTACAGGTGTAAGATGGAATCTCAGAGTTGTTTTGATTTGCATTTCTCTGATGACTAAGGATATTGAGCATTTCCTTAAGTGTCTTTCAGCCATTTTAGATTCCTCTGTTAAGAGTTCTCTGTTTAGGTCTATACTCCATTTTTTATTGGATTATTTGTTCTTTTGATGACCAATTCCTTGAGTTCTTTGTATATTTTGGAGATCAGACTTCTGTCTGATGTGGGGTCTTTTCCCATTCTGTAGGCTGTCGTTTTGTCTTGTTGACCGTGTCCTTTGATTTACAGAAGCTTTTCAGTTTCAGGAGGTCCCATTAAGTGTTTCTCTCAGTGTCTGTGTTACTGGGGTTCTATTTAGGAAGTGGTCTCCTGTGTCAAGGCATTCAAGTGTACTTCCCACTTTCTCTTCTATAAGGTCCAGTGTGGCTGGCCTTATGTTGAGGTCTTTGATCCATTTGGACTTGAGTTTTGTGCATGGTGATAGATATGGGTCTATTTTCATTCTTCTACATGTTGATATCCACTTATGCCAGCACCATTTGTTAAATATGCTTTCTTTTTTTCCATTTGATATTTTTTGCTTCTTTGTCAAAAATCAGGTATTCAAAGGTATGTGGATTAATATCCAGGCCTTCGATTTGGTTCCATTGGTCCTCCTGTCTGTTTTTATGCCAATACCATCATAGCCTTCAGATTCCTATGGGACCTGATTATCTATGGTGACACAAATGGGACTGGTGACCATCTCAGACCTTCAGTTCAAATGAGGCACTTTACCAGAGTTCCTTCAGAACAAACCCACCTGCAAACGTATTGGCAAATAGATATGTTTTGCTGTGCTAACGCGCACAAAATGGAAAAATTCACTACATGAGGCAGAAACCCTAACAGAATTTCCATTGGCTGTCAGGAGCTGTCCCAAAAGCCAGCCCTCCCTTCTCCACTGTACCTACCATCCTGCCCACACTGTGTAGCTAGTGTTCTCTAATTCGATGGATGTAGCTCCCTTGGTTTCCCTGCAAACGTTTCTTCATCATGCCCATTATTTAACAGTGCCTTTAATTATGAGAAAGCCTTACTGAGGATGACAATTTCATGATACCACACAGTAAGCCCTGCTTGAAATATCTATGTTCCTGGTGATGTGTGGAGGAAGTTTAAATGATAAATACTCCCACTTCTCACTCGTAGCCACAAGCTTCTTTGTTCCTCACTGAACCCTCTGATGGGCTCCTTTATCTTAAGACCCACAAATTCTTCTCTAGTTTTGATTGGCTGCATAATGCTCCCTTAGATACATGCAGCACTACATGTATAGCCATTATTATATATTTATCTTGTTTTCTTTTCTTTTTTTTAATCACAGACAATACCGTGACCAAACAGATATTGCACACTTACATGAGCACAAGTATAGGTTAAATTTCTGGAATTGCTATTTCTGTGTCATGAATGTGTACTGCAACCTTTAGCAATACTGTTCTGTAGAGGCTCGTATCCCAACCTACTGTGTAAAAGAGACACCGATTCCATTTTCCATAATTTACTTTTATATGATTGTTCATTCACACCCTGACTTGATTAGGATGGTACTAGGTGGGCTGGCAAGGAAGTAAAAATTGTCAGTAGATGAGCAGAAAGATAGAAAACAAAAGTAAGTGCATAAAGTGGACGGACGATTAAGACTTCTTTTTAATTCACGTAGATTCGTTTTCTTATTTTCTGAAGTACTAAGTTTTCTGAAGACCATGCAAGTTGGAGAAACTGATTAATTACAGAATACACTACTGAAAGCAAAGCCACCCCAGTGTGACCCCCACCACACCCCTGTATCTGCTCTTTGCCTTAAACCCGAAGCAAGTAGCCTGAGTAGCAGAGCTCTGCCTCCAGTCACGCACAGCCTGCTTCTTTTGGGTGGAGAGCAATCTGGCCAAGTCTGATAAGCACACCCCTGCCTTTCAAATGTGACTAGATAGCAGGGTGGGTAGGGCAGGCATTGCCACTCGTGCCCGTAGGCCTTCCTGCTCCTAAATGCCTCTAGGAGCTACCCTCAGAGTTGGGAGGAGCAGCAAATCTGGGGTCAGTAGATGGAAACCAGGTCAGGGCAGTACTTCCTAGCAGGTATGTGGACGGCCTGTCAGGGGAGAGGGCAGAGTGCCAGAGGAGTATGCTCTCCTGGTGGCCCAGGGAAGCCTCCCATGGAGCTGGAGATGCTAAGGAGTGTCTGCTTAAGGAGCAGGGGACCTCAGAACACAGAGATAGGAGGAAGCAGAGTGAGGTGAACCAATGGGGAGACTGAGTTAATTAGCTGCCCTGGTGGGGTGGACAAGTCGAGGTGGAGGATGTCGGGAGGCCTAGTCAGATAGAAAGGAAGTAGAAAGGGACCTAGCTTTGCGAAGGACCTACATGTCCTGGCAGAGGACCAGGTGCCTAAGAAACCAGGTGGTCCTAAGCAGAGGCAGTAGAACTGGAGAGAGCTCTATTGAGTAGAACCTGGGTTGAAAACAGCCAGGCTCAAGGCTGGCAAATGCAGGGGGTTAGGGTTTAGGGTTAGGGTTAGGGTTAGGGTTAGGGTTAGGGTTAGGGTCCATTCTTCTGTGCAGACATACAGGTGTGAACCGTAGAACACATGACACCAGGAATGCATTTTGAGCAAGGAGAAAAAGAGTGAAGAGTGTACGCTTCCGCCCCACGAGTGCAGGAGAAATAGCTTCCTCTTTGGTCGTTCTCTTGGGGGAGTAGGAGAGAAAAATGACAGCAGAATCTAATCCAAAGAGCTGTTTGAGAGCGTCACCCTGGGGAAACCACAAGAGAAGGACAAAGAGACTGCAGGCAGCTGCAGCGGGAGTAAGAGGAATCAAAAGCGGCACCAAGGCAGGCCTGTCAGGGGTATGATGTGAGTCAGGGGAGGCACGTTTCCCCAGGAGGGAAGTGGATATGTTTAAAGAGCTTTAAATGTGCTTGGTTCCTTTGGTTACAGCCAGGTGAAGGTTTAAGTTTTGAATCCTCACAAGTCAAGCCAAAACAGTGCCGGGTGTTTGCACCTCAAGGTAAACCTGGTGTACCTACTACATAAAAGCCTACTGCCCCTCACACAGGTCAGCTGCCACAGGATTCTGCTGGTGCTTGGCCTGAAGGAACAGCTTCCTCATCTTGCCTTCAGCATTCCTCCAGATGGCAATGAGGAGCTTCCTGGGGCTCCTCGTTGGCTTACACAGCATATAGAGCAGCATAGGCTGTTTTACCAAAATATTATGCGAGTTAAAAATAATTTGAATTTTTATATCGAAAACATGAAAATGTAATCATAAAATCTCAACACCAGAATCACATTCTACCTTAAAATAGATTTAAGAATGAATGGTAGGCAGATGACTTCAGCTGTTGTGTGTGTCTTATACAGCTTTTCATTAAGACTTTTAAGTCATAGGCAAAATTAATTTATTGGAATAAAGAAATACTCAAATATGATTGAATTTATAAAAGAAAACAGCTTATAGAAAGAACCCCATTTTCTTATTGTTTACATAATCCCTGTCTCCATAACTGTAATGTGGTGGTCTGAAATCTTGGCCAAGATTCCTGAGTTGGGTTTGAAGATGAGTTCATCAGAAGAACAGTGCTTCAAGGTCCTACCTTTGATCAGCATACTGATTTTAATTTCAAAACCTGCAGCTGAGGTTCTTAATCATTTCCCTGGTAACAGAAAGTCTCACACAAAAATGCAAGGGCAAGAATATCAAAGGTGGTTTGTTTTTTCCATCTGCCTCTGATTACCCAGAGAATCATGCCAAAACATGGAGGAGGAGAGCCGGAACTCTTTGGCAAGCGCAGAACTCTGAAGTCGTGCAGACTGGGGAGACTTCTTTCTCCTGCACTGTGTTCTTCAGGATTTTCCCCTTTTAATAAAATGATGGAAACTTGACAGGAAAAAGTAGCAACCAGGTTCCTGTGGCATCATTCCTATCAATCAGATCCTCGTAAGGAAGGGATGCTTTTCCTCCATCTGCTTCTTTCTGGGCTCCTTGCTATGACAAATAGCTTTTGCTTAGTATCACAGATACCAAGTATCCATTGTTCTAAATCATCCTCTGTCCCCAAATTAGAATTAATGCTTTAAAATGATGTTCTTTTGTGCCATCACATAGGTAGTTTGTTTGATGATAAACTATATGATATATATTATCTGTGTTCTCGCACAGATAATTCACTGCCTTGTAATCCTTCAGAGCAATGATCTATACAAACTTTTTTTCTCTAGTGTGGAGGACAAGGAATACTCATTATGCTTCATGTTAGGCAAAAGGGCTGTGAGAATTGAGAGGTATAACCTGGACTCTCTGCCCACTTCTATAGTTCTGTAATTGTTTGTTGCCATCTCTCTAGGCAAGAAGCCGATCTGACATGATCAAGAGCATGTAGCCTCAGGGCTTTGAGGATAGCCCCCAGTGGTAGAAGCTACACTTGTCCAAAGCCCCAGAGAAGGGATTGATTACACCGACAGTTGCTTCGATCCCCACAAGCCCGTGCTGCTTCAGAATATGTTTGCTGAGTTAGTGTGACCAAGCTTGCACATGTGTGGGCAGGGGCTGGACACATGTCCCACGACAGCCCAAAGGAGCTATGCCAATCAAGTTTTGAAAGCACCTCAAGTTATTCAGAAGGCATTTGGGTGTCACAAGAAGACTGCTTTTGTTGTGAACTCTCCTTGTCGCACTAGTAGAAAACAGTGTTGATTACATTTGTATTCTCTCAAACTTCAGTGCTTCTCAGGGGAGATACCTGCCACACAGAAACGTGCCAGCTTGAAAGTAGGTCCTGTAACCAAGTGTATGACAAAAATAATCAAAGAGCTAGGGAAGAAATACTGAAATTTCAATCCTAAGTAAAAGCAGACATGTGAGGGCAGAACAAAGGGATGGATCATCTGTATTCAATGCAGATAGAGAGAGAATGCTTTAAAACTGATAATTCACCATGTCATGTAGAGAAAGAGGTACATAATTTTGGTTGGTTATGGGAGGAATGCCACACATCAATTACAAAGAAAAATAATGTTTTCTGTTACTTGAGGATATTTGGGATTGATACCAAACTCTCAACTGTGAACCTGGTGTTATGGCTCATACTTGAATCTCAGCCCTTGGGAGAGACAAGAGGATTGCTGTGAGTTTGGGCTAGCCTGAGCTATAGATTGAGACCATGTTTTTTGTTGTTTTATTTTTTACAAACAAGTTTTTTGTTGTTGTTAGGTTTTATAGTTTTTTAGCACCCTATCTTAACATCTAGAGTCTAGACAATAAGTTGTATTGTGACATTCTCAACCATGGATATAAATTATTTCGATCATATTCACCCTGATCCCCGTGTCTTGTCCCATCCCATTCCCACTGACCCTTTTCCTCTTTCCAGTTAGCCCCCTCTATTTCCACGTCTTCTTTTCTTGCGGCTACGAAGTTTAACTAGGGTTGCTTACATGATCACGCTGAGGGTTGTTTGAAGGAGTATGGGCAGATACTCTCAGTTCCCATTTGAATGGGAGGGCAGTGCATTCACACGCAGTGAGAAAGCCCGTGTCTCTCTCACAGCAGCCACAAGCTCAGGGCTGGAGAGAGGAAAAGCACCTGCCACACGGGAGACTATCAGCCCGAGGAATCTGGCCCTCAATTAAAGAATGGCATCCACGCCTTTCATCCTGTATGGCACACCCAAGGCCTAGGTGAGACGAGCCGGACAGGAAGAGAAAGATCCTATCTTCACCTGACCTCATCCCACCTCCTGCCCGGCAACGACACACCTTAGCCCAGAACTTGCTTTAATTTCATCATAGTAACTCAGTCAGAAGTGCGGTAGCAATTATGTATGCAGAAACATTGTGCTTCTATCGCTTGCTATTTCTCCTATAAACTTACTTAAGGGAAGCTGATGTGGTACTTGCTTCTTACTGGAGTTTTTATGAGGGGGGTGATTGTATTAACCAAAAAAAAAAATTTTTTTAAAGTATTAAAACTCTCAGTTCCAAACGGAGTGCAGACCTACCCGTTGTATTCTAACTCGAAGGAGAAACGTTGGGCTGCACGAAAGCCGCAACAGTAATGGTGTAACCAGTGTGGATAATGAAAGCTTCTGGTCTAGGAAACTAAAAGACCTGTTCAGAATTGCAGAGCCAGGGAGCCTGGCACTTCTCCCTCAGAGTTCACAGTGATAGACAAATTGTTAGTTACCACATGTGTAATTTATTAGTAATTGCTCTAATTTGCCTCCTAAGTTTCTAAGTTGCCAGTTCACTGAGATCAACTATTTTCTACCCATAAAATAGGAATCATATGGTAATTTAATGAAGTTGCTAGCCAGTGAGGGTGATTTCCATGCAAAGGGGTTATTGCCTTTGTAATTTAGAAAACTGGGGGAGGAACGACAACGTCAGTTTCTGAGAAGCCCGGTGACTAATATCACTCTCTGGGATTAAAATGCTACACGTATTTTCCTCCGGTGGCCATATGGCCCCTGAGATAACTGGCTGGCCTTTGGGTTGGGTTACAGCCTATTTGAAAGAAAACTTTCCTCCTTGGATCATTATAAGGGCCTCCATGTGATAATTGGAAGCCCTCCCATGGGTGATACAGTCGGCAGAGGAATAGAGTCCACAAATAAAGAACATATTCAAGAGTCCAGTCAGACATGCTGAGGGAGGTATAGGAAGGGTTGGAAGAGAACTGTGCTTTCTTCTTAGACAAACGATCCACTTCTCTCCAAACATAATTAGTTGCCTTAAAGTAGAGCTGACTCTAAGAGTGTAAATGTGTAATTGTCTTCTTGTGGCCAGCCTGTTGTTGTATTCTCTCTACTCCTTTTTTTTATTGATGTGTGTTCATTGTGCATAGTGGCTAGTTACATAGAGACAATTTCTTTCAAGAACATCATGAGGGTTTTTTTTAGGGGCGGGTGGTTCTTGTGTTTCCCATTTTCACTCCTCCGTACCCTTCCTTTCTTCCATACAAACAGACAAACACTTTCATAGCCCTATGGTTTTATGTTTCCATATAAAACCCTAGTATCCACAAATAAGAGAAAATATCTGTCTGCCTCCAGTCTGGCCTATTTTACTTAATCCAGTGTTCTCTGGTTGTATCCATTTTCCAACAAATGGCATTATCTCATTGTTCTTTATGGCTCAACAAAACCCCATTGTGTTTATGTATCAGATTTTCTTTGTGTATCTGAGATGGACACAACTTGTCTGTTGTGATGTTGCTGCAATAAACACACATATGCAGGTATGTCTATGGTGTGCACACAGAAGCAGTATAGCTAGGTCACGTGGTAGCTCTGTGTCCAGTTTTTTAGGAACCTCCAAATAGATTTTCATAGTGGCTGAGATAATTTACATACCAGTAGCAGGTTATAAAACTTCCCATTTCCCCACATTCTGCCCAGCATTTGTCGTTATTTGTTTTCTTTATAAAAGACATTCTGGGGGCGGGGGGGGGATGGATGCTCAGTATAGTTTTAATTTGCATTTTGTGATGGCTGAGAACTTTCTTTTCTATGTTTATTGGCCTTTTGTATCTTTCATTTTGAGAACTGTCTGTTCATTCCATGTTGGTTGGTTCTTTGGTGTTTAGATTTTTTTTCCAGTTCTTTTTGTTTTCTATGTATTAATCCTGTCAAATACATCACAAAGACCTCCTTTCATTGGATTCCTCCTCACGTGATTGTTTTCACTGGATGCAACCTTGTAACCTCCTGAAGTCCCCTGTCAGTTCTTGGGATTATTCCCTGAGTTGCTGGGGGTCCTTTGCAGAAAATCCTCGCCAACATCTGAGTCTTTGAGTGTTTTCCCGTGACAGGTTCAGAGTTGCTGGTCTTGCATTAAGGCCTTTGATCCATTTTGAGTTTTTTATACAAATCAGGACATTTGGATCTAGTTTCATTCTTCTACATGAGAATATCCAGTTTTTCCCCATTATAATTTGTTGGAAAGGCTATACTTTTCCAGCATATGTTTTTGGCTTCTTTGTCAAAAATCAGGTGGCTACCACAGTGTGGGTTTAATCCTGCATCCTCTATACCGTTCCACTGGTCTGCACGTCCATTTTTGTGCCCGTGCCATACTGTTTCGTTATTAAAATCAGGAATTATAATGCCTTCAACCATTATTCTTTTTCTTAGACTTTCTCTCTGTTCTTGAAATTCCTCAGTTTACCAGTGAAGCTAATTTTCTGCTTATCTTTCTTTACTCAAGTAATCTGAGGGTTCCGTCTGCATCGTGTGACATTGTAGGCTCTGAAGGCCCACTGCTTGCTGATCTCCATCATGGCCAGTTTCTAAGAGGCAGGAGCATGGCTTAATATTTGATTTTCAGGTTTAAGCTATAATCTTAGAAATGACAGAGACCAGAAAATAAAATTCTCATCCAACTTCTAAGTTAATAGAAAGTAAATGTGGCAGAATAAATATAGATTGTTCTGGACATTTTTGGAAAGTCACTCTTGTACCCAGTTCAGCTGGCAGCCACAGTGGGACTGATAAAAATCCCTTTGCAGATCATCAGAATATCACTTTGGCTCAATCTGTCAAAGTCACAACTGCATCTCTCCAGAATCTCATTTGGCCACAGGTCAAATACATTATCTCAAAAACAGAAGATGTTCCTGAATAGCTTAAAAAAAACCTTCTTATTGATTCTTTATGGATCTCATATCATGCATCTTGATCCCATTCATCTTCCCATCCCCTCAACTCCATCCTCTTCTGAACAGCATTCTTAACCATAGCTGATGTTCACAGAGCTTGAGCAAGAGTAAATAAAAGCACAGAAAAAGTAAAATATCATTTGCATAATTCATACTAATATTCTTGAAATCAAGATACTTTCGTACATGTCCAAATGACTTTGAGGGGAAAAAAAACCTTCATCTCCACACTGAAATGAGACCATCAGTGATTTGGAATTTGAAGCAAATTGGGAAAATATACTTAACAGCCTTTTGGCCTCCTTACCAAGATCACCAGCCCCATGCCCACTTGGTCAAGATTCGGGGAGCATAAGGACAGGAGGATCACTGTATTTAAAGTGGTGCTGCTCCATGCGTGACCACCAGCAGCAGAAGCCTCTGGATGCCCATTGATAGTGCCAATTCTTGGCCCTATTCTAGCCTTCCATAGCAGAATCTCTGAAGGATTCTGGTCTACAAACTCAAGATGATTGTGATCCTCATGGCAGTCTGAGATCCTGACCTCTGCATCCCTGGAACAAAGTGTCAACCAACAGTTTAAGATTAGGGGTTGTGCTTAGTCTTTCTTTCTGCTGATGACAAAGTGTAGCCATCTGTGCCATCATCCCTTGGCAGAAAACCAGGTCTTAACCATTGGCTTTTGCTTTCTTTTCTCCTCATTTCTCAATCCATGGATCCGTGGGGCATCACACTGAACCTGCCTTAGGATAACAGTGCGATAAAAGTATTTTTAGACTTGGAACTGTAATGAGCATCTCCTAACCATGTTTGATACCTTATTGGTATGAAGAACTGAGCAAAACATTCATATATTTATTATATGGTTACAGAATTAGCTGCAGGCCTCTGTGACTACTTCAACCATCTGCAAGAGAGAACAAAAACAGAAACCAAAAGGAGAGCAAAAAAGCATCCTATCATGTATACTGAAACCGCACCAAAGTTCATACTTGTTTTTTTCCTAAACTCTTGTCAAAACACACTCGCTCATTTTCTAAAGACCTTTTGCCTGAGAAGGACATGAGAATCTTTTCTAAAATTTTAAATGCACAAGATGTAAATGTAAAAGCTAAAAGTATAAAACCCTTGAAGAATTCGGATGCAAATCTTTGTTATCTTGGGTTGGGCAATGACTTCTTAAATATATCCCCTGAAGTACAAGCCATGGAAAGAAAAGATCAAAATTTTAAACCTTGGTGATCCAATGGACACTATCAAGATAAAAGTAAGAACAGAACCTGTGGAGAGAAAGAAAATATTTGTATTCTTGAAAATAGTCTAATATCCAGAGTACACACACACACACAGCATTTGTCATTTACAATTTTAAGAAACTGCCAGCCAGTGTGGTGCATACCTTCCAGCTCTTGGGAGTTAGAGGCAGGCAGATCTCTGAGTTTGAGGCCAGCCTGGTCTACAAACAGAGTTCTAGGACAGCCAAGTCTGCACAGAAACTATGTCTCAAATAATATATATATATCAAACAAAACAAAAACAGATATGGCAAAGACTTTAAAAAACAAACAAACAAATAACAACAATAATAACAAAAAAAAAAACTTCCTATGTAACCCTAGCTGGCCTGGAACTTACTATATGGACCATACTGGCCTTGAACTTACAGCAGTCCTCCTCTGTCTCCCTCCCAAATGCTGTGATTATAAAGCATACACCATAAAGCCTGGCATATGGTGGCAAAGTGTTTGGGAGGTGGGAACAGGAAAATGAGGCATTCATACTGAGTTCCATGGTAGTGTATGCTAATGAGAACTTGCCTCAGAATCCCCCAAACATAGAAGTAGGAAGCCATTAAGCTAAGGGAAAGAAGCCACACAGAAAGAGCTACCTATTTCATGGCTGCATGCACATGTAATGCTCAGACTAGACAGAGCCATAGAAGCAAAGTTAATTAGTGGTTGCCAGGGGCTGGAAAATAGGGAATAAGTAACTGCTAGTGAATGCATGGTTTTCTCTGGAGGGATGATAATATCTTGGAATTTGTTGGTGATGATTTCACAATACTATGAAAGGTTAAAAACACTGAACTGTACACTTTAAGGAGGTGAAATTTGTGGTTTGTAAATTATATCTGAGTTCTTTAAAGTCATGGTTTTTCTCACTCTACCTCTGATGGCACAGGATTGGCAAAAGGTTAATATTCTTGAAGCTATATGATGCACGGGTGATTTGTTATACTGTTTTCTCTACTTTTGTTTTATGTAAACATGCCTCTTTAATTTAAACATCATGAGTGAGGCTTACTGAGTTGTATATTAAAATTTCCAAGGACAGAACCTGGACATCTATCATCTTGTTTGCTAACAACTTGTTTCCAATGGCAGCGGTGTTGGTGTTGGTAGCGGTGTGGCTGTAAACAAGGCCTTGACATTTAGCTCAGTGAGACCTGGAACTCACTCTGCAGCCCGACTGACCTCCAGCTCGAGTGCTGAAGTTACTGGCAAGCACCACCACATCCAGCTTCCAGTTTATATTCTTTTGAAATCAATCAATTGCTAGTTTGAAAACTAATCTCCGGGGACTAGTGTTGTGTATACACTTCTGTAAACATGATTCCCTTGGCAGCTTTGAAAAGAAGAAAGCCACTCTACTAAGGGAACAAGTAGATAAATAGGAAAAGCAGAAAGCTCTGGCAGCTCAATGAGAGAGACAGCAGAAAGAAGTAAGATGCAAATAAAAGAACTTTAAAAGATCATTATGTTGGGGCCACTTAATTCAAAAGCAGACAGCTCTGCGCACTGCAACAAGCTAGGAAACCATCACCTTTCACAGAATGACATAATTTTTCTATCCATAATTATGACCTGGAAACATTTAGAAAAGGTTAAATTATGTTCAGGAGATGTTACTTAAGGCAAATAGAGGCAAACAATTGTTTTACAAAATAGCAAACCTCAAATGCCTTGGAAATCTGATTAGCCAGATAATTTGACTTATAAGTCCTTAATAGCTTTTTTTTTTTTTTACTCAATTCTGAGCTAGTGTGGGATTTTTTTTACATTGTTTTATTTTTTTCCATTCAACAACATAATTAAAGAAATAACATTTTTTTCCTTTCTTCCCCTTCTCCCGGTCCCCTCCCGCTACCCTCCACCCCTCCTCCCTCTCCCTTCTTCCTTGAAAGAGGGCATGGTGCCCTTAATAGCTTTAAGTCTTCTAAATTTTCTGCTTGACTTTTAAAATGCTTTAAAGATTACTTTGTTATATGTGTGTGGGTGTTTTACTCACCTCACATGCCTGTGCCTGGTGCTGGAGGTCGGAAGAGGGCATTGGGTTCCCTGGACTGAAGTAATGGGCAGTTGTGAGCCATCATGCGTTACTGAGAATCAAGCCCAGGCCCTTCTCAAAAACAAGTGCTTTTAACTGCTGAGCCCTCTCTCCAGCTCCTTTGCTTGACTTTTGTAAACAAAAATCTACCTTGCAACTGAGAACAAACCACAGGAAATAAACTGCCTCTCTGAAACAAGAAACTAGTCGCACTAAACATTTTAAGAAAGCAGACAGAGAAGAAAGGGGTTCTATTGTTGGCTGTTAATGCACTTTCTTTTAAGGCACAATGTGTCTTCAAGCCAACAGTACTGGGATAAAATTAAATGTAATGAAATAGTTTAAGCATATTGGTGGAAGGCTTTTGATAAATGTACACTTGTGTAGCCATCATCCCAACTAGTATATAGTACATATATATTCCTAGGATTCCTGTGCCCCTTTCTAGTCAGGCCTCTGTCCCAATACTGTTCTTCCCCAGGAAGTTGCTGGTATGATTTCGTCACCATGACTACATGTGTGATAGCATGAGTGCATGAATGTAAAATGTTCAGACTAAGCCGAGCCAGCCATTAGTTTTGACACATAAATAGTACAGGAGAAGACTTAAGCAGTATATTTTATTGTGTCTGGATTCTCAGTTTCTGCGTATTTCTGAGTTGTACCCATGTCCTTGCATGTTATTAGTGGGCATTCCATTTTACTCTTGAAAATCAGTCACTGTATGAATATACCATAAATGATTTATCCTTTCACCTGTTGTTTCTGATTGTATAAATAAAATTGTATGCATCTTTTTAGGGATCTATGTTTTGATTTCTCCTTGATAAACACACAATGCTCATGTTAAATAGATGTTTAGCTTCTTAAGAAACTGCCAGTAGTTTCAACATTTTAGACTCCATTAGCCATGCAAGAAAGTATCATTTATAGCCTGTGCCCTTGGCTTCCCCGGCTTCTCCTCTAGTTTTTTCTCTTACTCATTTGCTGTTTTGCCTGCTGCTTTAGAAACTTCACCTTGTAGTTATGTAAACCTCCCCCCATAGAGTTATAAACATTCCTAAGCCTCAATCCGGCATTAATATTAATGGTGTACTGTTAATATCTCAGGAAAAGTTTTAAACACATTTTTTTTGAACAATGATGTTTAAAATGGTTTCTAACACTGCATTTATTTATTTTAGTCTCTGGCCTGTAAGCAGTGGAAGGATGATGTGAGTCCTTGGCCGTTCCCATCTTGGCTATTTTTGTAGCTTACATTTTTTTTTTCATGTTGATGTTGCCTTTCTGTGAAAGTCAGCTCTTCAGGGTGTTTTGTTTTGTTTTGTTTTGTTTTAACAGAGTCTCACTATGTAGCCCTGGTTAGTCTATAACTCACTACGTGAACCAGGCTGGCCTTGAATTCACAGAGATCGCCTGCCTTGTCTCCTGGGTGCTGGTGTGAAAGCTGTATGCCACCACTCCTGGCGGCCCTTGGCTCATGAAAGAGGGGTGGTACAGACCAGTGTGAGAATCTCAGCTTCTTCCCATTGACCAACGTGTATCGTGCAGAGCCTTGCTTTCCTCATCTACAATCTGAAGAGGAGGGGTGATAATTACCCATATCTCATACGATTATTATGATGACAATGATCTCATTGATGTAAAACTTTTGGCAGTGTTGTTAATCATATTTATTGCTCAGCCAATGGAAACTAAAACAGATGTGCTACAATATGATTAAAGTAAGGTCATCATAAGAAACATGGGGATGTGTTATAGAATATAAATTCTGTCTCCCTTTGCACTGACCTGGACCATTTCCCCTCTCCTGAACATTCAGATGACACCCCCATTCTCTCAGCTTCTCATGAACACCACCTTCTCCCAGGCCATCCTTTCCTTGCTCTACACATGAGATGGGGGCGAGAGACTTCTCATTTCCTACTCGGACCTTGGATCCAGGCTGATCCATGATGCTGCTGTCTGTCTCAGCTGTCTCAGCTACTCTCGCACTGAAGCATCCTCTTTCTCAGAAGCTGTTTCTGACTTCTCACATGCTTATGTTAAATAGATGCTAAGCTTCTTAAGAAACTGCCAAACTCTCTTCCCAAATAGTCTCAACATTTTATACCCCATTCAGAGAGCTATAAAATGTATGGGTGAGGAATTATGATGAATCTACCATATAGACCCCAGACTATCAAAGCTATGGAACCTTTTTTTCTCTTAAGAAACAACCAGAATATGACAAAGGACTGGAGGACTGGGCTTACATCTTAAAATTTCAGAGTAAATAAAAAATTATCCCATAAATAAATATGAGATATAATTTTAGTTTATATTTTAAAGAAATCTTATGTTATCTTACATTATTTTAGGGTTTTTCTCTTGGCTGAAAAAAATATATTGCCAAAATTCAAGTGTTTCTTCTGCCACTGTAATTTACCAAAATTGCAGTAATTCAAAACAGGTTTCCTCAGAAGTAGATACTCACAGGACCACTCATGCTTTGTTCACTAGTTCCGGGATAAGAAAAGAGTAGAGAAACACTACTGAATATTTGCCAGGTACCATGCACTGAGCGCTACATTACCTAGTTAATGCTCATAGCATGCCATAAACAATGCTGGGGCATTGTTACTTAAAGCTATTAAAGAAACTAACACAGCAGCAACCTTTCTTATAGTTACATTGACAGAAAGCAGAAAAATTCCCTTATTATTAGAAAATAATAAAGTGAACTCAGTACCAAGTTATAGCATCATGGGTGCATATTACTTATATTGTTGTTGACCTTAGTAAAAGCATATAGTTTATGTGTGTGTATGCATAAACACACATGGTTATTATTACATAATCTTAGACTGGAAGGGAGGTGCCATGAAACATCTACTGCTGTCATTTCCCAAACAAAATTAAGGACCGCGGGAGTGAGATGATTTGCCTGGGGACACAGCCAGCTAATTGACGTCCAGAATCAATCAGCAGACATATAGCATTCATGTGCCTCTTGTGAACACAAGTTCCCTGAGTACTGGCAGCATGTCCAAAACTTCCTTCTCCTGTTCCCACATTGCAAAACCACATGTTAATGCCACAGTTCCGTACTTGTTTCTTCACATGGTATTGCTTCCCACACTTTGTAGGTCAAGGAGACGTATCATACATTCATGTTTTGCAGGTACCTGTTGATTGACATTGTGATTGGGTGTCCTAGTTACTTCAGCATTTGATCACGAGCATGGCCATGAAGTTGTGTTGTGGTTTCACTAGGTTGCAAAATAGCCAGTAATATTCTCCTTTGTTTTTCTATTTAGCAGTGACTATTAACGATGTGATTATAGGGTGTAAGCAAACCCCTCCCAGAGAGTGTGTAAATGACTCTCTGGGGACAGGTTACCCAATGCTATTGCACTCTGGAATGGAAATATCTAGCCTAGACAACTTTATTATGACTATAAATTTAGCTTTCCACTCTTACTCACATCAAGCCAAACCATATACATTTGATGAGGCACAATTTCTTATTAGATATTGAGAAAGCTAGTAAAGACAACATCATGATAGAAATATAATTTGAATTTTAATCAAGTTTTGTTCATTCCCAATGTGAGCTAATAAACAAATCAGTACTATAGTCACATAACTGAATAGAGAACAACATAAGGCCAAAAAGAACAAATTATATCATTTATCATAAATATTTTTTTATTTTTTTAAATTGATTTTTATTGAGTTCTACATTTTTCTCTGCTCCCCTCCCTGCCTCTCACCTCCCCTTCAGCCCTCTCCCAAGGTCCCCATGCTCCCAATTTACTCAGGAGATCTTGTCTTTTTCTACTTTTCATGTAGATTAGATCTATGTATGTCTCTCTGGGATTGTGATTTGTGGGCTGGTTTTCTTTGCTTTATGTTTAAAACCCACTTATGAGTTACTACATGTGATAATTATCTTTCTGGGTCTGGGTTACCTCACTCAAAATGATGTTTTCTAGTTCTATCCATTGGCCTGTAAAATTCAAGATGTCATTATCTTTTTTCTGCTGTGTAGTACTTCATTGTGTAAATGTACATTTTCCTTATCCATTGGTCAAGGGGCATTTAGGTTGTCTCCAGGTTCTGGCTATGAAAAACAATGCTGCTTCTGAACATAGTTGAGCACATGTCTTTGTGGCACGATTGAGCATCCTTTGGATATATATCCAAAAGTGATATTACTGGGTCTTGAGGAAGGTTGTTTCCTAATTTTCTGAGAAATCGCCACAGTGACATCCAAAGGGGCTGTACCAGCTTGCATTCCCACCAGCAATGCAGAAGTGTTCCCTTTCCCCACAACTTCTCCAGCATAAGTTGTCATCAGTGTTTTTGATCTTGGCCATTCTTACAGGTATAAGATGGAATCTCAGAGTTGTTTTGATTTGCATTTCTCTGATGACTAAGGATGTTGAGCATTTCCTTAAGTGTCTTTCAGCCATTTTAGATTCCTCTGTTGAGAGTTCTCTGTTTAGGTCTGTACTCCATTTTATATTGGATTATTTGTTCTTTTAATGACCAATTTCTTGAGTTCTTTCTATATTTTGGAGGTCAGACCTCTGTCTGATGTGGGGTTAGTGAAGATCTTTTCCCATTCTGTAGGCTGTCGTTTTGTCTTGTTGACCGTGTCCTTTGCTTTACAGAAGCTTTTCAGTTTCAGGAGGTCCCACTTATTAATTGTTTCTCTCAGAGTCTGTGCTGCTGGGGTTCTATTTAGGAAGTGGTTCCCTGTGCCAATGCGTTCAGATGTACTTCCCACTTTCTCTTCTATAAGGTCCAGTGTGGCTGGCCTTATGTTGAGGTCTTTGATCCATTTGGACTTGAGTTTTGTACATGGTGATAGATACGGGACTATTTTCATTCTTCTACATGTTGATATCCAGTTATATCGTAAATACTTTTATACTAGGAAGTATAACTGTTAGTACTTTTTCTGACCTTACCTTGAACTCTTCTTGCTCAGCTTTATGCTTGGTCACTTCAGAAAGACAGATGCCTGGGTCTCTGTTTTGGCATCTCTGGGTTTGAAACACTGAATTCTGCCCACCAGGTCTCTAAAATTTTACTTTGATAACCTCTATAAAAGCCCTACATGGGGAGCTGGAGAGATGGCTCAGTGGTTGAGAGCACTACTTGCTCATCCAGAAGTCCTGAGTTCAATTCCCAGCAACCACATGGTGGCTCACAACCATCTGTAGTAAGATCTGGCACCCTCTCCTGACCTGCAGGCATTCATGCAGACAGAACATTGTATACATAATAAATAAATCTTTTTTTAAAAAGCCCTACATGTAGATCAGTGTTCCTCATTTTTGACAAGGAGAATGGCTGGAATCTTTCTGATAAAGTATCAGTAGTAAACAAGAAAGAATATAGTGTGAAGGGAGGATGTTGACTTTTTCAGTTCACTCTTTTCTTTATCTAGCACATAGGAGACTCAGGCATTTGAAATAAATGTTACAAGAGATGTCATTGAATATATGACATCATAGCTGGAATCACCTCCAACACATGGTATTATCTATACCACCCATACCAATAGCTACATATTAATATTATAAGTAATAGAAACATTAAGGTTCCTCCACCATTTTTAACCCATGTTTGTGAGTACTTAGCTTCTAATCAGAGTATTTATTTTCTGGTCATTTTTCTGAATTACACATATGAGTATATAAAAATTAGAGTTTCCTAAGAGTTCAGGAGACAGGCAAAATAAGCCAGTGAACACAAAGGGATTTAATTTTGAATATTAAAGCTATGGTATTGCCTCATTGCCACATAATTATCTTTTTTAATTGTGAAAAATAGCAAAATAATATTGCTGTAAATGACTTGGGGCCCTGGAAATATATTATTTTTCAGAAGAATTTAAGTCATCAAAACAGTTACAAGAGGTCTAGTGTTTTCAATGGCTGGAGGCAGATTAGGAAGAGCTTAGATTTACTTTTTAAACATTTTCATGGGGAATATATTAATAAGCATTAATATAAAATTAAAAGGGGAAGTTTTAGAGTTTGCATAAAATAAGCAGGAATAAAATGTATCCACTGCCTCTGTAGGATATTGAATATCATTTCAACTTGCAAATATTGATACAACTGTCATATTATTTTTACATTGAGACAATTTTGAATTTTCTTTTCTTGAAGTACTGTCCCAAGAGGCAGTGTGATTATTAAACTAATCTTTATTCATGACTTGTACAGCTTGAACTCAAATCTCTAGAACAAAATTAATAAATCACATGTCAGTGGAGTAAATGGTGCAGACTAAACATTTGACGAGCAATTCTAGGTGAGTTGTTCCACTTAATCAACTTTCAGTTTATGGAAATGTGCTACTTAAGATATTACAAGTCTTGGGATACCTGGAAACTGTAGAAATCCATGCTTTTGCCAGATCCACCCCAACATGAGCTAAAACTAGACTGGACCAAGCCACCGTTTTGACTCATACTTTGAAAGACAACAAGCAAGGAATATTAGACAACTGGACTTCATAGCACAGCAGAATCCTAACTCAAACCCACCACCCCCTCCAGCAGCAATTTGTGTCCATTTATTCTCACTTTTCCCTCAGAGGAACCCTGATGAGCATTACCAGGTGCCCTCTGTGCAATGCTAATTAAGCAGTAACCTAGGAGACAGGGAGCGTTGATAGTGTAGATTATGAACCTGGCCAGCATACCAGGCCTGTTAGTTGCTGAGTAGTTTTCCACAGAGACTTAGTAATCACGGCTTTAAAAGTACACAGAAGAGCTGTAGAGATGGCTCTTGCAGAGGGCCTGGGTTTGATTCCTAGCGCCCACATGGCAACTTACAGGCACCTCTAACTCCAGTTCCAAGGCATCTGACACCCTCTTCTGGTTTCCATGGACACCAGGCACATGTGATGCATAGACATACCTTCAGGCAAAACATTTACATACACCAATTTAATAAATAAACAAATGAAAGAATATGCAGAAGCTATTAGCTGTGATCATTTAAGGTATGACCGTTTTAATGAATTTTTTCTATTAGGAATTTTTAATACAGTCTTTTCTCATTTTACATACATTTCCCATTCCCACTCCCTCCCCTCCTCCTATTCCCCCCATTTCTCTCCCACTCCACCTCCCCATCCACTCCTCAGAAAGAGTAAGGCTTCCCATGGGGAGTCAACAAGGTCAGACTTCACTTCAAGGCAAGACCAATGCCCTTCCCACGATATCTAGACTAAGCAAGGTATTCCTCAAAAAGAATGTGCTCCTAGATGCCAGTACAAGCACTGAGATAAATCCTGGTCACAATGCCAGTGGCCCCACAGACTGTCCAAGCCTCACAACTGTCCCCCACATTCAGTGGGCCTAGTTTGGTCCTATGCAAGTTTGCCTGCTATCAGTCCAGAGTCAGTGAGCTCTCATTAGCTCAGGTCAGCTGTTTCTGTGGGTATCCCCATCATGGTCTTGACCCCTTTGCTCATATTATCGCTCCTGCCTCTCTTGGACTGGTCTCAGGTAGCGCAGTCCAGAGTTTCGCTATAGATCTCTCTGTATCTGCTTCCAACAGTTGCTGGTTGAAGGCTCTACGAGACAATTAAGGTAGTCTTCAGTCTGATTGCAGGGGAAGGACAATTTAGGCATCCTCTCCACTGTTTAGAGTCTTTGCTGGGGTCATCCTTGATGATTCTTGGCAATTTCCCTAGTGCTGTGTTTCTCAATAGCCTGAAATGGCTCCCTCAATCAACATATCTCTCTCCCTCATGTTCTCCTCCTCCCTTCCCTTCTCTCCTCCCTGTCCCCTTCCACCCTCCCTTCTCCCCCCAGTCCTGATTTTCTCGAGAGGTCTTGTCTGTTTCCCCTTCCCAGGGGTATCCATATATGTTTCTTTTAGGGTTCTCCTTGTTACCTAGCTTCTCTGGGGTCATGAACTATAGGCTCGTTATCCTTTGCTTTCCATCTACTACCCACTTATGAGTGAGTACATACCATGTTTGTCTATCTGGGTCTGAGTTACCTCACTCAGGATGTTTTTTTCCTAGTTCCATCCATTTGCATGCAAATTTCAAGGTGTCATTGTTTTTTACCATTGAGTAGTACTCCATTGTATAAATATCCTACATTTTCTTTATCCATTCTTCAGTTGAGGGGTATCTAGGTTGTTTCCAGGTTCTGGCTATTATGAATAATGCTTCTATGAACATAGTCGAGCAAATGTCCTTATGGTATGAGTGTTTATCCTTTGGGTATATGCCCAAGAGTGGTATTGCAGGGTCCTGAGGTAGACTGATTCCCAATTTTCTGAGAAACAGCCATACTGACTTCCAAAGTGGCTGTGGAAGGTTGCATCCCACCAGCAATGGAGGAGTATTCCCCTTATTCCACATCCTCTCCAGCATAAATTATCATTGGTATTTTTTTTTTCTTAGCCATTCTGACCAGTGTAAGATGGTATCTCAGAGTCGTTTTGATTTGCATTTCCCTGATGGCTAAGAATGTTGAGCAATTCCTTAAGTGTCTTTCGGCCATTTGCAATTCTTCTTTTGAGAATTCTCTGTTTAGATCTGAACCCTATGTTTTGATTGGATTATTTGTTAATTTGATGTCTATTTCTTGAGTTCTTTTTATATTTTGGAGACCAGTTGTCTGTCGGATGTGGGATTACTGAAGATCTTTTTCCCATTCAGTGGGCTGCCATTTTATCTTAGTGACTGTGGATAAACTATGTAAATAGACCTATAACCCCTAAGGATATAAAAGTAGTCATCAAAAGTGTCCCCCCCCCAAAAAAAAGCCCAGGGTCAGATGGTTCTAGCACAGAATTCTACCAGAATTTCAAAGAAGAGCTAATAACAATACTCCTCAAATTGTTCCACACAATAGAAACAGAAGGGACATTGCTAAACTCTTGTTATGAGGCAACAGTTACCCTGGTACCCAGACCACACAAAGACACAACTAAAAAAGAGAATTAAAGGTCATTTTCCCTCGTGAACATTGATGCAAAAATACTCAATAAAATACAGGCAAACCGAATTCAAAAACACATCAAAAAAAAAATCATCCACCATGAACAAGTTGGCTTCATCCCAGAGATGCAGGGATGGTTCAACATACAAAAATCTATCAGTGTAATCCACTATATAAACAAACGGAAAGAAAAAAAACCATATGATCATCTCATTAGATGCTGAAAAAGTATCCAACAAATCTAACACCCCTTCATAATAAAGGTTTTGGAGAATTCAAGGATGCAAGGAATGTATCTAAATGTATCTAAACATAATAAAAGCAATGTACAGCAAGCCAACAACCAACATCCAATTAAATGGAGAGAAACTCAAAGTGATTCCACTAAAATGAGGAACAAGACATGGTTGTCCACTCTCTCCATACCTATTCAACATAGTACTTGAGATTCTAGCTAGAGCAATAAGACATCAAAGGGATACAAATTGGAAAAGAAGTCAAACTTTCACTATTTGCAGATGATATGACAGTATACATAAGTGACCCCAAAAATTCAACACAAGAACTCCTATAGCTGAAAAACAGTTTCAGTAATGTGGCAGGATACAAGATCAACTCAAAAAAAAAAAAAAAAAAAAAAAAAAAAAAAAAAAAAAAACACCAGAAGCCCTCCTGTATACAAATGATAAAGGTGCTGAGAAAGAAATCAGATAAACATCACCATGCAGAAAACTCAAGTCCAAATGGATCAAAGACCTCGACATAAATCCAGCCACACGGAACCTCATTGAAGAGAAGTAGCCTTAAACACATGGGCACAGGAGACCACTTCCTAAATGTAGCACCAGTAGCACAGACACTGAAAGAACAATTAAAGGCATGACCTTTTAAAGCCAACCTCTATTTTAGGAATTTTTCCATTTACAAAAGCATACAAAGACAGGACAGAGTTAAGACAAACTCTTTTGAGTTCTCCTATTGTTAACACCTTGCATCCATATTATATATTTATTGCACCTAGTGAACTGAGATTGAGTCTTAAATACTAATTCAAATTTTCTTAGGGTTTTAAGATTTAAATGTAATGTTTATGTTAATATATAAAAACATGAAACTTGTATTATTTAGAATGCTACATGATGCTATGTGCTTTTTGGTATTAGTGTATAGTGTAAAAAAAGTGGATTTCA
>PVIU01005411.1:0-114030 GCA_004026605.1 Ondatra zibethicus | reverse complement strand
ACAATAGTGTGTATCTGCAGTCCCAGCACCCCTACAGTAGCGTGTATCTCTAGTCCCTGTACCTCTACATACGCTGTATCTACAGTCCCAGCATCCCTACAATAGGGCGTATCTACAGTCCCAGCATCCCTACAGTAGGGTATATCCACAGTCCCAGCACCCCTACAGTAGCGTGTATCTCTAGTCCCTGCACCTCTACATAGGATGTATCTACAGTCCCAGCATCCCTACAATAGGGTATATCCACAGTCCCAGCATCCCTACAGTAGCGTGTATCTGCAGTCCCAGCACCTCTACATACGCTGTATCTACAGTCCCAGCATCCCTACAATAGGGCGTATCTACAGTCCCAGCATCCCTACAGTAGGGTATATCCACAGTCCCAGCACCCCTACAGTAGGGCATATCTGCAGTCCCAGCACCCCTACAGTAGGGTATATCCACAGTCCCAGCATCCCTACAGTAGGGTATATCCACAGTCCCAGCATCCCTACAGTAGGGTATATCCACAGTCCCAGCATCCCTACAGTAGGGTATATCCACAGTCCCAGCACCCCTACAGTAGGACATATCTGCAGTCCCAGCACCCCTACAGTAGCGTGTTATCTCTAGTCCCAGCACCTCTACATAGGATGTATCTACAGTCCCAGCATCCCTACAATAGGGTATATCCACAGTCCCAGCATCCCTACAATAGGGTATATCCACAGTCCCAGCATCCCTACAGTACATGTATCTCTAGGCCCAGCACTCTTGCTCTGGGAGGCAGAGAATGGAGAATCCACAGAAGCTGGCTAGCCTGGTATACAGGGTAGCAAACATAAAAGACCCAATCTCAAACAATGTGGGAGGTGAAGACTCACACTGCAGGTTGGCTCTGGAAGCTCCACACGTGCCCACACTCTCACACTCCAACAGGCACAATGAATGCACACACACACACACACACACACACACACACACACACACACACACACACAAACAAACACAAAACATAAAGAACTTGTAACCAAAGACTGAGTATCTTTTTAGGCTAATCTTATTTCAAACACTTTCAACCAATGCCATGTGTTCTGCTACAACAGTCACTATTGTAACTCTATCTTAGACTGCCTTCTACGACAAACAGGCTTCTTTCTTCTTTACAGATGGTTGGATGGGCTGTGCTCAGAACCTGGCTGTCTTTTGCCTGGTGTACGTTCCCAGCGCAAAGTGAAAAACCAAAGATAGAAAACTGAACAGGAGCCTAGACTAAGGAATTCAGAAAGATCAAAGAATACTTTATTTTTATAAAGAGAGTTATAGAGTTATACACCGGAAATTTTCTTATTTGATTATGAGTAGACTCCACTACTTCACACACACACACACACACACACACACCCCTAAGGAAGCAAAGTGATGTCCAGCCTGTAATCACAGCACAAGGGAAGCAGAAGCAATAAGATCACAAGTTCAAGGCCAGCATGGTCTACTTATTAAATTCCAGGCCTAATAAGGCTACATAGTGAGACCTGCCTCAAAATAAAAAATAACCAATGCTGGTAAAGATGTGGGGAAAGAGGAACCCTTATCTGATGTTGGTGGGAGTATAAACTAGTGCAGCCACTATGAAATCAGTGTGGAGATTTCTCAAAAAAGAAAATACAGTTAGAATCTACTGTATAACCCAGCTATACCACTCCTTGGCCTATGCCCAAAGGGTCCTGTATCTTTTCACAGAGATACAATCCATGCTTACTGCTGTTCTATCCTTAATAACAGGGAAATAACACCAGCCCAGTTGTCTATCAACAGCTTGAATGGGGGGTAAAAAAGTAGTTCATTGTGCACAACATAATTTTATTGTGCCATAAAGAAAAATCGAATTGATAAAAATATGTATGGAATTGGAAAATATCTTATTGTGAGGTGACCCAGGCTCCAAAGGACAAATGCCACATGTTCTCTCTCATATGTGTTTCCTAGCCTCCAGTTTTTATAGATGGGCCTTTATGCGGGCATGAACACAGGGACAAGTCATGAAACTTGAAAGGGACTGTGGGAGGGCAAAAGAAGCTTTCAGGCATGGGTGTGGGGGTGACAGAGCAGGTCTGATGTGAAAATGAAACAGAGAATACTGGGGGCAGAAGGTGCAAGCAGGGATGAGAAAGGAAATGGGGGAGGGAAGGTGTGGGTGAGGGCAAACAAGTCCATATAAAATGCCAAGAGGAAACTCATCACTTCAAATGCTAATTAAAAATTAAGAACCAGTCTACCAAAAGGAAAAGGAAGAAGCCAGAAAAGAAAGAAGAGGGATGGATGGAGATGGAACAATAGAAAGAACAGAAAATAAGGAAAGAAAAGAGGGACAAAGTAAGGAAAATAGGGAAAGAGAGGAAGGGGAGAAAAAGGAGGAAGAAATGAGGGAGTTTAGGGAGACATGAGAAGGAAATGGGAAGAAGGGAGAGGAGAAAGAAGGGAAGGGGAAGGAAGGAAGGAAAAAGAAAGAGGGGGAAAAGGAGGGAGGAAGGGAGGGAGGGGGCAAAGGAAGGGAAAGGCAGGGCATCTATTTTCACGCAGGAGATTAGGTTCTAAAGTTTAGGAAAAATCAAATATTGTTCAAACTCACTTTGAAAAACCCTTGGTTTCCTCCATAAATATTGCAATCTTGATTTTGGGTATACAACAGCTTTCACATAATAAAGTCTTGGGACCACTAGTCTACTGGGGAGGGTTGAGAGGCAAGTGACCTGTAAATGTGCAGACACTCAAATCTTTCCTTTATCACAGTGAAGTGGCAGGACCCCAGCTTTCAATCAGGGGATAAACGAGGGATGGTAAAATGCTACAAACCCAGTAAGATCTACTTCATTCTCTAGCTAACATTAAGCTGCTTTTCAATTATTTTAAGTAATTTATTTTAATGCTGGGGATCAAGCCAGTCAACTACTCTTAACCCTGAGCTATACCCCTAGCCATTAAACTTTTATTAAAAAATAATAGTGAAGAATAAGTTCATAATGGTTAGAGTTCAAAGAATTATATTAGGGGATAGTAGAACACAAGTGATATAAAGGAGAAAGGGGGGATGAGAAGGAGGGCCAAGGGGGGAGAGGGATAGATGGGTAGAATGGGGGACTGGGAAAGAAATAAAGCTATGGATGCTTGAAATTCCATATAGAAACCATTATATAACACACACACACACACAGAGTTCAATTGGAGTTAATCCTATAAAAGTTTGGAATTATGAACCAGAGATTGTAGCTTCTAGAAAATGGGCAGTTTCAAGAACAAGAATTAAATTCGTGGTCTAGCTAAGGGATGGAAAATCATGGAAGACAAATGATAGAATGAACAAGATGCAGGACTTAGGGGCTTTCTAAGAAATTCCAGAAAAGGAGCAAGAGTTATTTCCTCTCCTGCCTGGGCACTGCTCCAGGGAGGGACTCCTGGATCCTTTTCTGGATACTCCCTCCCCATTGTCACATTAAACCTCTTTGCTTCTCAGCCTGACAATTTAGAAGGAAAAGTGCTGCCATGGAGGAGAGTATAGGAATGCCTGTCAATCGACAAAGCCCCCAAAGGAAGCAGGGCAGCTCTATTTCCCAGTCTCTACAAGAGTTCTAAAAATCCTAAAAATCCAGGACACAGGACCAGAGCCATGACACAGCAGTGCAATGTGGGGTGATGAAGAGTCACCCGTCTGGTCAGTGTTCTGTCCTGGTCAGTATTTTTAAGAAAGGGGGACTGGAAGGTATCATAATACATGAAACATGTACATTAAGAAAGGCCAAGTATGAGCTAAGGAAGGCTGCCTTTGGGTACTCCTGCTTCATGTATACGAAGATGGATCTCTCGTTAATGAGCAGTGTAGCATGGGGTTTATGGAACACACTTATTTCGACACATCAAAACTGCTCCTGCACACCTCCCTCTAGCTCAGCCTTGTCAGGAAGGGAGGAGCTAGGCGAATCAATTGCCTATGTTGTATATTTTGAAGTCCTGATTAGGCCATCAGTCTCTGAGAAGACTGCTTGACAAACGAAAGGAACTGACATTATGTAACTGGCCCAGAACATACGGAGAGCATTGACAGGGAGGCTCCAGCGCCGGCAAAACAAGCAGCAGAGGTTGTCAACAACAAATGAAACGTAGGGTGGTAGATGCAGAAGCAGTGTGGGGAGAAAGATCCATGATCAAGCTCAGGCCAGCCAGGGCTACATAGACAAAAACAAAATATGAATACCTAACCTGAACAGAGCAGAACCCTGAAAGACTAAAGGTTCCTGTGCAACCAGTGACTGTCATAGACCAGCTGTTGACATCACTAAAATCTGCAAGAGCCTAGGTAGAAGGCAGAAAGCCTGGGAGGTAACACCAGAAGTCATTCCTGCGCCTTCTGGGGTAGCAGCTGTTCCCTTCCAAGCCTACCCCACGCCTGCCAACATCTGCATCTAAACACAGCTCATGTTGGGTCTGCTTGGAAAAATCCACTCTTTTCTTTTCTGTGACTCTCATTTTTCAGCTCTGAGACCGGAAAAATAATGTATCATACAGTTGAGGATTTCCCATCGAAGGTAATAAAGAACGTTAATGAAAAAAACAGGGTGGGGGGATGGGGGCATTGAGACAGCGCCCAGGGGGAAAGCATTTGCCACTCAAACCTGAGCACCTAAGGCTCACATAAAGGGAACCAACTTCACAACGTTGCTCTCCAACCTCCACAGGAGCACGCTGTGGCAAGTGCACGTGCTTTTAAAAGTCAGAACACCCAAGTTTCATTTCTTTCATCAGGATTTTAAGCTAATTTATAACGCTGCCTATGATAAAGTAATGACACATATACATGGGCTTTGTTGTTTTGTTTCACTTAAGAAAATTTGCAAGGATTCAGTCCACCGAAACCTCCAGTGGGGAAATGAGAAATGACAGCCCACTGGGATATAGATCAAAGTCTCCCTGGGTACCATAAAATGTTAACCTGGTCAAGAGCCCGCTAGGGAGCCTTTGAAAGGATTTTTCATGGCATGACTGCTACATTTTAGTCTGCTAATCCTCACTTTCCAGCTTCTAATCATATGCTTTATGCTATTTATTTGTTACGTTATATATTTTAGCTGAACCTGAAATAGTTATTTTTTAGGAGGTTGCCAACCTGGGTCAGAAGAGCCCTAGAAACTTGGCTCACAGCCGTACTGGCACAGGGAGCCTGGACAGCCAAGAGCAAGGAGCAGATCGACTTCCTAAAACACAGAAAGAAAGCATCTTTTGCTTTCAAAAAAAAAAAAAAAAGAGTTACTTGCTGAAGACTACTACCTTTCTAACAAGCATCCACTTCCCTGTTTGCTGAGCATACAAATCTAGCTACCTCCGGGGCCGTCAAGCTTAGAGAAGGTGGGTTTCTTCACCTTGGATTAGGTCTAGGTTTGGAGGGAAGGAATAGGTAAAGGTAGAAAGGGAAAAATAAGGAGAGGAGGGAGTCAGGGAGAGACACCCCCAAGGGCCAGCACCCAGAAACATCCCACACAGCTGCTAGGCTTGAGTCTTTCTCCATTGACTATCTTCCAAAGCTAATTGTGCCTGTGAGGAGAAAAAGAGCAGTTTCTCAGCTTCCGTGCCTTTCAGGTTATTTCAACTTCCCACCTCTGTTAACTTCCCTGCAGGAACCTTTGGCCCAGAGCCCTCCTTCATGTTCACAAGGCAGAGATGCTCAGAAGACAAATGTCCTGGCCTCCTTTAAAGTGTTGACATCGTGGGAGTCCTCTGTCCTCCACAATTTGGAGATTGTAATGAAGGGGCTTAGGAAGCCACCTCAGAGTGTTTCCTGACACACAGAAGCTTGGATTTCAACTGGGCCTAAATCCACCTTTCCCACATGAGGTCTAAACACAGGCAGTGCTCTGTCTGAATTTCTGAACCCCATTCTAGCACAAACATGTTTGGCAATTAGTGCCCGAAGGCTCACCAGTGTTCTCGGCTTGGCAGACGGTTCTGCTGCCACCACGGGAATTACCATTTCAGGATTCCCACAACTTCCCTTTCTTCCTCTGCTCTGTTCTCCTTTCCACTGTAATGCTATGTGGGCTGGAGCTGTAGGGGCCAGGCGAAGCATCGGGATGCCAGGGAGCTGTCAGTGTTTCTGCCAAAGGCAAAGTTCACGCTTCAGGCTCCTCCTTTGGCTGGTGACAGAAAATAGTCACTTGCTTCATCATTTGCTTGGTATTCAGAGGCAAGCCACAGAGCCAACGGTCCCGCCACAGATCATAGCTTAAAGGTGTAAGGATGGTAACAAAAATCCCCTAAGTATCGCAAGGACTTCTAACTGCCCCCACAGAAAAAAAAAAAAACAACAATGTTGCAAGTTTCATTTCTATTCATTGGAACAATCTAGACTTGTCTGACTGGGAACAAGCAGTAGCCCATGGGGAGGGTCACCCCACCCAGCTCCTCTCATTTGAAAATTTTCCAAACTGATTTCCATATGGAAGATCCATCCCCTTACTGTATCACTTCCTACTGCCCAAAGCCCAAAGAGGACTTTCTGCAACAAACTTAAGATAAAGAAATGACCTTCACAATATCACAGGAGTAAAAATGACTATCATGAAAAACACTGAGCATCCTTTATCCCATACACTGAGCATCCTTTATCCCAGATTTTGGAATACTCTGCATGATGAGGTATGGTGGAGACAGAACTCAGGTTCATTTGGGTGGCATGCTTATGTCACACAGACAGCCAAGAGGTCACATGGTAAAATATCTCCAGGGCATCAGTGCTCTTGGACCCATGTCATTCACCAGCGGAAATTTCCACTTGTGTCGTGTTGGTCTCAGAAAGTTCCAGATTCTGTACCGCTTCACATTTGGGGATTTGGAATTCAGGGCGACTGAGTTTATCCAGATTCCCAGGTCTCCATGCTAGCCTCCACTCTGCTCAAGCCCTGAACTGACTCCAGGGAGACCCGCTGGAAGATAAGGAGCATTCCTGGGGACTCTGAAGCCACAGTTGAAAAACCGCTGGTAAAAGCCTACTTCCTCATTTTCCTGATGTTGAGAAATCTTAGGTTTTCTGCCCAAAGACACCTGATTGTAGTCCTGTGATTCAGCATAGCCCCATGGGCCAGCCAGGAGGTTTTGTCACCTCTGTTTATTACTGAGAATTTCCAGGGAGAAATAATTCAATATCCAACAACAGCGAGAATGTATTCTTAAGAAATCTGAAATTCATTTTTTCCCGAAGTTATTACATAAGCTGCACATTTCAGATGAAGCTTCTCTTCCTAAATTAGGAGTGTATAATTTTGTAAAGAATCTTCAAAGTATTCATTTATTCACCTGACATTCTAAGAGTGATGGAGATGTAACAGGAAACAAACCAGAAACATCAATGAATAACATCTGCCTTAGGAAAACAAAATAAAGGAAACGGTCAATGAACTGACATATTAATGTTTACAAACAACATATGTGTACACACATACACATCCTTCAACTTCTGGCCCCAGGACTGCTAGTTTTGTGTGGGAAGGTCTGTAATTTGCATTACAAATTTATGGGTATGCTGTAATATTTTGTATTGGGACTAGCGTCCCATTTTGACCATGAGCACCACTTACGCATTGGCTCACTGATGATAAAGTAATACACCTGCATGGTGTCCAGTATCTAACAGCAAAGTGTCTGCTAAGATCTCCCCAGCCTCCACACGCCATCTTCGGCATGCTGGGTTTTCCCTTGCTGGAGAGAGGAACAAGGGAATGAGTAAGTGGTGAGAGCACCTTAGGTGGTTCCCCCACCCACAGACCATGAGGCATCTTGTGCATTTTGAAAGAAAGCACAATATTGATGCTGCACCCGTGACACACACACACGCGTGAGCACACTCACACACACACACACTCACTCACACACATAACAGCACATTCTGAAAGACTTTCTTATATCAAATCCAGTGATACTCCCTGTTACGATCTGAGTAGAAGACACTATTCACTATTTTTTCTCCTGGCATATCAAGGCAATAGCTTTGTTCAATTGAATTTATAGAGCTCACATGAAATGTTTACAGATCATAATAAAGACGTTGGCAGCTACTCTGAGGTACAGACCTGGGAAAAAGCAGTCATCATTCAGTCTTTAAACTGTGAACTTGAAAGCATCAAGATCAAGCAAAAAAATATGACCCATAAGATTAATCTCTCAATAAATTATTTTAAAAACATGATGAATTTATTCTATTTTCACCATACATTTACTTATTATCCTCCTCGTACACACAAACTTTTTGTTAGTTTAGTTTTGCAAAGGAGCCTCACTACCCCGCCTTGGCGAGTCTGGAACTTGCTATGTTGGAATTTGCTATGTAGACCAAGTTGACCTCAAACTCTCAGAGATACCCACAGCCTTTGCCTCCTGAGCGCTAGGATTAAAGACATGTGCCACTACACCCGGCTCCACAAGGCAGGACATTGCCAGGGACAAAAATCCTAAGAAATGTGTGATCAATGTGTTTCACATATTTAAAAATCATGATAAGTGAATTTTTTTCTCTTGGACAATTTCATAAATGTATATAAGCCATTCTGATTGGTCTCATTCCTTATGGCCTTCTCTCACCTTCCCTCCACCTCTGTCAATCAATACCCCCTCTTCCCTGAAGGGCCTTTTCCAGTGTTCATGTCCTTTTTGTTTTGTTTTGTAGCATACCGCAATTAATTAGGGCCATTTGTGGGGCAATAAACACCTTGGCGCTTGGTGGGCTCACCAGTTGGGACAGAGTCTGAAGATAATGATGCCCCTTTCCAGGCTAGTAGGCAGTCACTCCTTCAGCAGGACTCCCCAATACATGACTGGCTTGGACAGGGCCAGTCTTATGCGAGACTAGTCAAAACGTCCTGATATATAATTTCCTTTATGAAAATATTCATGGTACTTTAAAATTGTTGGATTTTTTGTTTTGTGTTTGTGGGTTTTTGGGGGTCAGGATTTCTCTGTGTAGCTCTAGCTGCCCTGGAACTTGTTCAAGGGTTTCTCTGTGTATCTTTGGCTGTCCTGGAACTCACTCTGTAGACCAGGCTAGCCTCAAACTCAGAGATCTGCTGCCTCTGCCTCCCAAGTGCTGGAATTAAAGGTGTGTGCCACCACCACCACCGGGCATTGAAAGGTATTTTTGAATTATGTTTTGAAAGAGAAATTGTTTAAATAATAATATAATGTATTAAAAGTCATCTCATAAAATTTCCTAGAACTCAATGACAACTGAATCATTACATGTAAAATATAAGCCATGATTGACAGAATTAAGACATAGATGGGGGCTCTCCGCATTTTGTAACCATAGTTACAATGTTTACATTGGAGTTCTTGAATATCAGTACTGATATTTCTTCCTCACTTGTGAATCTTTAAAGAGTGATTGTTTTTGTTTTGTAGTTTTTGTTTTATTTGACTCATTTTTTCAATATGTTTTTAATTGAAATAGAATTCCATCATGCTTCTTCCTCCCCTTCCTTCTTCTAGGCCCCCTGAGGACTTTATTTTTATTTCATGTGTCTGAATGTTTTGCCCACATGTATGTATGTGTACCACATGCATGCCTGATACCCACAAGGATCAGAAGCAGGTACTAGATCCCTTAGAACTGGGGTCATAGGCAACTCTGAGCCATTATATGGGTACTGGGGATTGAACCCTGGTCCTTTGCAGGAGCAACAAGTGCTCTTAATCACTGAACCATCTTCCTGGTCCTGAAAGTGCCATGTCCTTAAAAAAAATTCTTTACACATGCGTTTAAACTCACACATGAAATAAAAATTCACAAGTAATTACTTGCGTTACATTGACTATCTGGTGTTCTATACTGAATCTTTCAGGGCATGTGGCCTGGGGCAACACATTTACAGAAACATCTTGTCACATGGAATCTATATAACCACACTAGATATGAGTCTACGCTCTCAGGGTCATTTCAGGCTCTGAGACATGCAGTATTCACTCTGAGGTAACAGCAACAGTAGTGAGAAAAGCAGCTGGTTTCTGTCAGCATCCCTGTGGGTTCTCATGGATTTGCATGTGATGCTCAGACACGAAACTTGGGTGAAGCTCCTCAGAAGTCACCCTCCCCCGCACCTCGCCACCCACCTTGTTTTTCTTGAGACAGGGTCTTTCAGTGAACCTGTAGCTAACCACATAGCTCTCCCTGGGGACCCCCTTTCTCTGCCTCCCCAGTCACCCTGATTTCAAGTGCCACACCTGGCTTTCTTTCTATCCGTTCTGGAGATCAAACCCTGGCCTCCTGCTTACATGGAATGCACTTTTCCAACTGAGCCTTGCCCTGAGTTCCCTGAAGCCCATTTCAAAGCTGGTCATGCACCCCAAGTTACTGGATCATCCTGCAGTAGCTTTCCTGTGACAGCCAATTAGAAAGGCACCCAGCCAATATTCTGGCAGACCACCCACTGTGCTGGCTGTGAAATTATTCACCTCACGGGAGTCCATCTCAAAGGTCTGTGACACAGACATCTCAGGATTATCTTAAAACAAGTTACTAACAGAAGGGATTATTTATTTAGAACATAGTACATGGAATTCCCTGACATAAAGCCACTAAATATTGTACTCTTGGCTAGAAACAGAAAACTTTAAATAATATGCTTGGTCAAGAAACCAATTATTTCATCAATAGCAAGCAGGAAGGAAAGGGTGAATTGTTTGAGAGGTGTTTCTTTTTTTTAATGTCCTACAAATAGTTAAAGACAATTACTACAGATATTTTTAAAAACAGCTTTTTAAAGATATAAATAATGTCATTCAAATAAATAAAACATAGTTACTGAGATCCTCCTATGTGGCCTGGGTGAGGTTTCTCAGTCCATGAACTTTCTGTATATTTACAAAAGTATTTAACTAAATAAAGTATTTCAATAAAGAATGTGGTCTCCCACAATGCCCATGGAGCTGTGATTCCATCCAGCTTCTATGACACGGCAAACCTTGGATGGGATACAAGCTTAACGTGGACAATCAGGGTGTGCTACCTAACACGCTGAGAGGACCCATGGGTTAAATCAGGAAGTGAGAAGCACCGAGCTACTGGCATAGACATACAAGCAGGAAGAGAAGCTGTCTGCTGTATGAGAAATGTTCAATGAAAATATCATCTTATGCATCTTACACCTGTAAGAATGGCCAAGATCAAACACACTGATGACAACTTATGCTGGAGAGGTTGTGGGGTAAACAGAGTACTCCTGCATTGCTTGTGGGAATGCAAGCTGGTACAGACACTTTGGAAATCAGTATGGCAATTTCTCAGAAAATTAGGAAACAACCTTCCTCAAGACCTAGCAATACCACTTTTGGGTTTATACCCAAAGGACACTCAATCGTACCACAAGGACATGTGCTCAACTATATTCATAGCAGCATTGTTTGTCATAGCCAAAACCTGGAAACAACCTAAACGCCCCTCAACTGAAGAATGGATAAGAAAAATGTGGTGCATTTACACAATGAGTACTACACAGCAGAAAAAAATGACATCTTGAAATTTGCAGGAAAACATCATATTGAGTGAGGTAACCCAGACACAGAAAGACAATTATCATATGTACTCACTCATAAGTGGTTTTTAAACATAAAACAAATAAAACCAGCCTACAAATCACAATCCCAGAGAATCTAGACAACAATGAGGACCCTAAGAGAGACATACATGGATTTAATCTACATGGGAAGTAGAAAAAGACAAGATCTCCTGAGTAAATTGGGAGCATGGGGGGGGGGACCAGGGGAGAGTGCTGAAGGGGAGGGGAGAGTCAGGGAGGGGAGCAGAGAAAAATGTAGAGCTCAATAAAATCAATAAGAAAAAGAAAATATCATCTTAGATAACTGTAGTATAACTGACTTAATACAGGTGGAGTTTTTTCTAAGCCTCCAAAATTAAACGTTTTGTTTTAATTTTTAAAAGAAATTGTGTATGTGTGTGTGTGTGTGAGCACGAGTGTGCCTGCGTGTATATATGCTCTCTCTGATATGTGCAGGTGCAAGCATGTGTGCCAGTGTGCATGCCTGTGGAGGCTTGACATCAGGAGTCGTCCTAAGCTGCTCTCCGCCTTCTTTCTCGAGCTAAGGTCTCTCAGATGAAGCCTGCCCTCCCATGCTTCTAATCCAGCTTGCTCAGGGATCCCTTCTCTGCTTTCTAAACTCTGGAGGTGCCCGCAGGCTCCCACACTCGCCAGGCATTCATGTAGGTTCTGGGGGTCAGAACTCTGGTCCTTGGGCTTGGAGCAAACACTGTCCCCACTCAGCCATCTCTCCTCCACCCCCTCAACTTGCTATTTTCGTAAGAAGAGAATTTCCCCAAGGTTCTGCCTCTAATTACACAGGTGATCTAATGATGACATGATGATCTGGGTGTTCTCTGAACAACCTGAGCCTCTTTTAGAGCCTACGTACTAGAACTCATCACTGAAAATTTGAATGTATTAAGAACCAGGAAAAAAAAAGTGTTGGAGAGTTCTATGCCATTACTGACATTTCTTTGAATTTATTAGGACGAGTCTGACATTTATTAGAATGAAATAAAGCAACACAGGTGTATAAGAGGAACACATCAAGATTTATGTAGAGACACTAAATTCAAGGTGGTTATAAAAAAAAATCACCTTAGAGATAGACTGAGAATTTCCCAGAAAAGTAGAAGTCAATGATACTATGAATCAGCGTTTTCCTACATGTAGCCTGAAAGAAAAGAAAAAAATATGCAAGCGTGTACATATGCACATATACACACAGAGAGATGCAAACAGACTCATATATGCACACAAGCGTGCGTGCACACACATACAAAAGCACCATAACAAACAAAGACAAAATATATAGATTATTAATCTATGAGTATATATTTAACACTTAAGTGGCTTCTGTGATCTTTTAGCATATCTAACTATTCCTTACAGAAGTTCTCCAAAGCTATGTGAAATCATTACTGTTGTCTTGGCAACCATTACATGCCCCCCCCCATACACACAGCAGAAATCCTCATCAAATGGAAGGCTAGCTACAGAGAAATCACAGTCTCATAAGGCCATTTTAACAGCACCAGATCTCTGTCCCAAGACAAGGTATGATGCAGTCACTGAATACATGGAGAGAGCTTCTGGGATTATGTATCACTGAGTTCTTGAAGTACCTAGAACTGAGGGGTTACTTCGGGCGTTGACTATTTAGGGCATGGTCAAACTCTGAGCACTTGCATGCACTGTAAGTGGTGCACACCCAGGGTAAAAAGGTAAAAAGGCTAGGTATGGCCGATGAGCGGCACTGAGAAACTTCCAGAGCTCCGAGAGATGCATCTAGGCTTTCCTTAGATGTTTTCTCCCTGAGACAGTGAAGGACTGATGCAATGTTGATCTTGGGATCTACTTCCTGCTTTGATTGGCACACACTCCCTACCAAGAAATAAGGACGATTTCTCACAGCTCTGAGGTCATAGGGGGGAAATGAGAAAAAGTCACACTCAGCTCCAGAGTTCAAAGCTCCTAGCTAAGGGTCTCCAGCCCAGTGGTTCACAAAACTGCAGACCTGGGCTTTCTCCACAGAGCACTAGTGAGTTCAGTGTGGCTGGACAGCTTTCCACAGTTTGTGGCATCCTGTTGGTGAGACACAGCCACACAGATATGGCTCAACACAACTTTGCAAATGATAGAAAGGTAACAGTGAGCCAGGGAATTCTTCCCTTTCCACAGGCAATTCTAGGTGACATCTGGCCTGCCTTTTTCCTACTTACATTTCTATCAGGGCCATCTAAAAATCAACAGCATTCTAACACTGCTAATGAGCTACTGTGAAAAATCAAGTTAGTTTCTAGAGATTTCTGCATATCACACCCCTTAGCAACCACCAAAAGCTCTTAGATCAGCTCACTAATAATGTCTAAACCTAAATGTGTATAGGTATACATGTACTTGGACTGCATACTTTTCATTCCGTATATTATGTATATCTGTGCTCTGAATATGAACACTGTATATATGTGTTAGGTAGGTAATACCTATATTACATATATGTATGCACTGGGTAGGTTTTATATGTATGTATGTGATATATACATGTGTGTGTATAACATCTGTGTTTTGTATCTGTGTGTAAGGTGTGTAGGTGCATGTATATATAAAGTATATACATGTATGTGTGCATGCATATTAAGACACATTTCCTTCCATGATGTGGTGGCACACACCTTTAATCCTAGCACTCAGGAGGCAGAGGCAGGCATATCTCCAAGTCGAGGCCAGCCTGGTCTATAGAGCTAGTGCCAGGACAGGCTCCAAAGCTACACAGAGAAACCCTGTCTCGAAAAACAACAACAAAAAACGACACATTTCCCTTTCCCATTTCCATCTGCAGCTGTAATTTCTTGTCTGGTGAATCCTAGACCAAGACAACATTCTTCAAGTCCTAACTGATACTGATGAATCTACATGTATGAGAACTATAATGTATGAGAACTGCGTGTCTAACAACTACATGTGTGAGAACTACATGTCTGACTCGTCCAGAATCATAAGGCAAGTAAATTTAGGACACAGTCTCGTCCATGTGACAGTGGGCTTTTTAATATAAATGTTTGCTTTTAATTGACAAATGAAAACATTATTTACTCATGGTTATAATGGAATGCATTGAGGTACTAATACACACATACTGTGAGATAATTGTGCCAAGCTAGCTGACTTATCCATTACCCCATGTACTAATTGTTGATAGGGAGAACATAAAAGTCTATTCTCTTAGCAATGTTAAGTTATTATAAACCATGGTTACTAATAAGTAATAGTAATCAAACAGTTTGAATGATCTTGAAAACACACCCCCCCCTACTGGAAATGTCAGTCAAATCAAGATGGACTTAGTGAATAAACGATTATGTTTTTGTTTTTTGTTGGTTGTTTTTGCTTTGCTTTGTTTTGTTTTTGTTTCTGGTCTTTTTGGTTTTTGGTTTGTTTGTTTGTTTTTACATAAAACTTCACCCAGTTTTTTCTTTAGTGTTTTATCTACTATAGGAAACAGAGATCAAATCCATAAACAAACAAGCCAAATTATTCTGCAGCCCCAAGGATGGGGGTTTTCCATTTTGTTTTTGTTCCCCCCCCCCATTCAGTATTGTTTGTGCTCTGACTGGTAAACTCTGGGAGTGGACCGTTGTTCTGAGGGCGACTGAGGGTCTTCATGTGTGCTTCTGCAGCAGCCTGGCCTTCTCTAGTCTACATGGCCCAATATCTTCCTTCCCCCACTTAGAAACTAGATATGCATGAGCCAGGTATTCATGTGCCAAAGCAGCTAATGTCAAAGTTCTCCCGAAACTCACAGAGCCCCCATGCAGTGGTCTCCTGTTCTTCACAGGCCATCCACCCTGTGGAAGGCTTGGACAGCTATAGTGTCAGAGTTCCCTGCACACTGAGAGTGCATCCTAACCCAAGGGGAGAGGGTAGTTAGAAAATACAACTTCAGGCTTCCTGGCAAGCATATTTATATTTATCAAAACCAAAAAAGTCCACTCTCAAGTTTTCAGGAGTCTGTGACTCAGAGCCCCTTAGCCCTGGTAGCAACCTTGTGACATCACTCTACTTCAGTTTCTTTGACTAATTCTGAGAAAATGGAGGGAGAAGGACTTGTCAAGTCATGGTTATTCCCCCACCACAATATAGTCACTGTCCCCAAAGTGAGACTCGCCCACCAGCGGGGCATGTGCCCTCCTCTGAGACATTTCAGAAATCATGTTGGCATATTTCAAATACACTCTGTGCCCTATTGTCCTTAGATCATTCTAGAAAAGGATTAGGAAGTACTGACTGAATTCTGGAAACTGAGAATGAGATCAAAGAAAAGGGGGCGAGAAGAAAAGATTCAAGAAACATCAAATAGTGTTGGCAGTCTCTCCTGAGCCTTCAATTCCATTTCTTTAGCTACCTACTTATTTTTGGCTATTTGCTTTGCAGTGCTCAGTCTTGAACCCAGAGTCTCACCCATGCTAGCCAACTGTTTGGCCAGGAGTTAAAGCTCCTGCCCACCCACTTTGCTTTGAAATGTATGAAGTAACACAACGTGACCTCCATGAATCCTGTACTAGCAAGGATGGTTTCCTCTTGGAATTCCATTCCAGAAATTCATTCCAAAAAAAGGCCACATTACAGCCAGGTCCCAAATCATCATTTCCTCCTCTCGTTAATGCCATCCTATGACACTGGCAGCGTCCCTTCCCACCGGGGACTTTGCTTCTTTGTTGCCATAGTCCTCTAAACCTGTAATAACCTGGCAGATGTTACTGAGTGAGTGAAGGCAAGTTCTGTGAGGAATGAGAAGAAACTTTCATAGCTTAAATACGCATGTACTGCACTGGGCAGGATGGCTCAGAGGGTCCATGGCAACCTGGATTATAGCCTTCGGAGCCCTCACAGCAGGAGAGAACTGACTCCACCAAATTGCTCTCTGACTCCACCCACAAATGCATACCCAAATGCAATTTTTAAATTTACAAAAGAGAAAATACTTATATAGAATACAGTATACTTTTCTATACAGCAAAAATAAAGAAGGACTTACCTAAAATTTGGAGGAATTATAAACAATAACTCTCTTTTATTTACAAAACTGCAAGCCATGTAAACATGTAAAGTATCCATGAAGCAGTTACTAACAATGTCATCTACCAAGTAGGAACCATTGACTAGACTAAGTGAGTTCTTGGTTTATAAAGAATGTGTAGCCGGAGGCACCAAGCTGAGTAAATGTCTTTAAGGATGATGAAAAATCTCTTCGAAGACATCCTGAAGAAGCAACAGAGGGTGAGGAGACGACTCAGTTGGTGTGGTGTTTGCTGCATTAGCAGGAGGACCTGCATCTGAGTCTCGCAACCATGGAGAAAGGCAGAAATAAATATTAGAAAAATTATTCTCTACGGCTCAGATAACTGGTCTCAAGTCACATATAACTTGATAACTGCTTAATGAGATAAAATCTTATCAATTGAGTATAGGGAGGATTAATTATTTCGAAAATGTAATTAATAAGTCTTTCCCATTTTAAAGCATCAAGCCCTTCAACTGTGTGAGGAGGACCCATGAGAAGATGGCACTTTTGAATGGCCTACTTAATACCACACATTCATCAAAAGGGTACAAATACCTAATTGTTGGAAAGTTTTCTAGTGACATTGCTCACTATGAATGTATGATAACAATACAAACAGTAATGATAGCAACTTCTTTCAAAACTAGAAGCTAAAAATACAGTGCTATATTAGGGGCCTGATGTCGCTGGGCAGTGGTTGCACACGCCTTTCCCAGCACTCAGGAGGCAGAGGCAGGAGGATCTCTGTGAGTTTGAGGCCAACCTGGTCTACAAGAGCTAGTTCCAGGACAGCTAAGGCTGTTACACAGAGAAACCCTGTCTCAAAAAAACAATAATAAAAAATAAAAAGAAAGAAAAGAAAAAAGAGAACATTAGATATCCTATATTGTCATATTTGAAATATGGAAAGTAAGGCTCAGGGGATGAGTAATAAATGGGTCTAAGATCTCAAATCAAAAAATCTAAGTTCCACATCTCAGACAAAATAATCATGGGCAGAAAGATCTTTGTAGACAGGAAGCTACTTACAGACACATCTTTCTCAATTAACTTAACTTGTGTGTGTGCTCAGATCCCGGGGCTCCTTGGGGTTCTGAGGCCCTGGGCCCATATTTTAGCTTTACCACTCAGTAGGGTATGCCTTAACGTCTGTACCTCGGTGTCCTCCCTCCTAAATACAAAGTCACAAGAAAATGCCCCACTCAGAGAGCAGCTGCAAGGATGGAGTCCGTAAGTTTATAGCCCAGAGAACACGAGGTGCGCTGATAAACTTTATAACGCAAGGCAAGCAGAAGCCCACCCCATTGGAGATCTGTGGCACCTGTCACTTATGGCTCATGATTTAGGTAAGTGACTCAGTTTTCAGCTTCACCTCCTTTCTAGGAAAGGACTAAGAAGAAACAATGTGAAATGTGTGAAAGAGCTCCTCAGTGTACAAAGGGCCACGTCGTGCGGCTGACACACAAGCAGTCATCAGTCTCTTGAAGTCAAAGAAGTTTCCTGCATTCCATTCACTCCTGTGTGACGACTTAAGTTGGAGCCTCAGTCCCCACTGAACTTCCTTTAATAACAGAACAAATGTCCAGTCACTCAGGACTCCATCAAACAGAACAGTGTTAATTCCTTCCTCTTGCACAACACCTACCACGAGAAGATAATTGATGTGCACCATGACCTTAGAGCACTCTGAGACTCTCAAGTACCTTCAGGGAAATATTAAATTATCTTCAGCCTAGTTTATGAAGAAGTGTATTTAATTTATACTGCAATTCTTGGAGAACGCACAACCTAGGACAAGTGGAAGGAGGAAGTCACAGACTACCCTCTCCCCAATCACCTTTGTCAGAGTTAAGTAACCCTAGAGCAGGGAGACATGGGAATCCAACCCACTAATTACATAAGTCAAAAAGTTGGCCCTGCGCAATCCTTAAAGACCACTCTTGTGGGGGAATAGTAAAGTCAAAACACTGAAAGGGTGGAAATGTTAAATAATGCAATGTGCCCATAGAAGAAAGCCAGATGCCAGAGGCGGATACTGCCTGATTCATCTTGTATACGGAGTCTAAAGAGAGAGAAGGACATAAACGCATAGAGAGAAGCGCTCAGCCGTAAATGGGACAGATTTGTCGTTCCTTGGCCTCTTCAAGGGTCAGGAAACATCTTGGAAGATGGGAGGGAAAGACTGTATGAGCCTGGGAAAAGTAGTGTCCTTTGAACATAAAAGGACCTATATGCTCATTAATTCACTGTCACTGTGGTCGCCTGTACACGATCAAGGCAGTCAGCATTAGCATGAGTCACCAGCGCCTGTCCCTAGTGAGGATCTAATGGCAGCTGGCAGCTATGAGGGTCGTGGGGCTAGCTGGTTTTCCTGAACAGTGTGGACCTTGCTCCAGTGTATGGTCCCACACCTATCTGCGCACAGGCAACAATAAGTGGACTTAATAGGTTATTAAAAGGGGGGATGTTATGAGATTGTTCAGCTGGTAAAAGTGATGGCCAAACCTGAGCACTTGAGTTCAGACCCCAGAGCTGACATGGTAAAAGGACAGAACCGACTGAAAGAGAGACCTGGCGAGCTCTGAGAAGCCCGGTCTTGCTGTGGTGCAGGCAAGTGCACCACAGAGAAGAAACAAATGTAAAAGAGAGAGAGGAAAAACAATAAAAGAATATGACATCGGAGGGGGTCCAGGAGGAGTTGCAGGGTGGAACTGAACATGATGAAAATACAGTGTATACCCATACACAATTTTCAAAGAATAAGAAATACAGTATTTTTAAGGGGGGGGGAGGACTAGAGAAAAACCTAAGAATCAGGGAGAACATGAGAGGGTAAGAGACAAGAATGAGGGTCGGTTATGAGCAAAGCACATAATAGACACACATGGAAATATCATGAGTCACAATTTAGTACAGCTAATATATGCCAATAAAAAGTAGAAACAATATATAAAGATGTTGACAGGCTTTGAATAAGAATTATTTCTTATGCTCATAATCCAGTTCAAATTTTGAACAAGGAATAACCTAAATACATCACTGAGTACCTTATCATTGAGACTTGAAAGAATTAAAAACAGACCTTAACTTTATGCTCCTTAGGGTAGAAAAACAACATTGGGTTGACTAGCTGAGTTTTGTCCTTGGTTTAAAGAATTATGTACATGCAGATGGAGAATACAATATATAAAAAGTTCCACTGTACTAGTGCTGGAAAGTTTGGCTACTTATCTTTGTTTAAACCATGCCAGCTCTATTAAATTATCTTTATTAGTTTTAAGGTCATCCTTCCAGGGGAGGGTAGGAGGTCAGAGGACAGCCTGAGATGTCTGTTCTCACCTTCTACCTGTTTGAGACAGGATCTCCTGTTCACTAAGAGGCTATCTGGCTATCCAGCTTCTAGAGATTCTCCTGCCTCTGCCTCCTAACCTATTGCAGTAGCCCAGGGATTACAAATGCAGGTTTCAGTGTCTGGCTTTGGGTTCTAGGGAGTGTTTTATTTTCCTCAACCACCACCCCACCAGCTCTCTGCATTGCATTTTCCAGTTAAAACTGTGGAACGATAGAAATCCCCATAAGGACACGCCACTGCGAGGAGGAACAGGAGTTAGCACCGAAGCAGAATTCTGTGCAGCTCACAGTGCCTTGCACCAGCCTCTTTCCAACCCGCGTGCATGTCCTCAGTGACAGCACTCCCATTAACAGGTGATCAGCTTCTTCAGCTTTGAGACAGCCCTGATTGATGGAGGAGTCTTCCTCAAGAGAAGTCTTACCCTAATTATAGTGAGCTTACCCCCCCCCTCATTCTTAGATAAGTCCTCTGGGACCAATTTTACAACTGACTTCATGTCCCATCGGGGGTTTTGTGGGTGTCTCTCATTTTATCAGATGACAATCCACTTCCAGTCACATTTTTTCACGGTTCGTCCCTCAACCACAATGACTGCCCTTCATAGCAACCCCCCGGCCACCTGCTGAAGTAGCTCATAGGTGACCTGGCTTCGTGGAGAATGAAGTAGGCATGGTCCTAAAATCATGATGGACATCCACGTGGACTTTTTTGGAACCTAACCGTAAAATACAATCTCTATGAGATTTATGTTCTTAGTTTCAAAGGTCAGACTTCAAATCTTTCTCAGAAGAACCCATCCATAAATCAGCCATTTGGGGAGGGGGAAATGCTTTTTTAATAATCATGGAGGTATAATTTAACACTCCATTTCTCCCCAGTCTTTTGAATCAAGTGTTTGGTGTGTGTGTGCCAAAGCGTGGTAGCTCTTCCTCCTTGGCTAAAGCAATCCACAACAGCAAGCCAGGACCCATTTCGCCCAGATCAGCAGCTCTGCTGCTTCCTGGATAAGCAGAGCAGAGGAGACATGGCACTGACTCTCCAGAGTCACAGGGCTTCCTCTCCCACAAGCAAGTGCACCAGGCATGCGGGAGCAGCTCTAGACCCCCAGGCCCAGCTCGGGAATCAGAAGGGTCTGAAAACCTAACTTCCCTAACAACTTTCCTCTCGTCTTTGCTGTGTAAACACCAAAGTCCCACACATAAAATGCTTTATTGGTTGGGCATGGTTATTCAGAAAAGCATATTTATTTGTATTGTTTTCTCTGCTGCCTACCAAGGCTATTGCTAAATTTAAAACTGCTGTACACACCGTGAGCCCTTACTTTCTATACTAGTACCTAATGAGCCCTGGAAGGGTCCTCCTCAAATCCCATTCTCTGCTCCCCAGAGCACAGCCGTGAAAACCACGGACAATAGGAAGAGGGAAAGAGGCTAAGGCATTAGAATGAATGTGTAGAGGCCAGCTTCATGGTGGCTTCGCAGCTTTTGTTACCTGTCTCGATTTGCTTTGTGTTTACAGATACCAGGCAGGTACAGAGGGACCCTTAAAACCTGCAAGCAAAGAAAGTGGATCTCAAAAGTGTGACTGCATCAAAAGGATTGAGTTTCTGAGACAGAGTGCCTCCATTATACCAACATCACAGTGTCATGGTGACAGCAATGGCCGTCCATGAGAGCATGCACTATGTTCTATGCCATTTAGGAAAGGGGAAACTGAATTTTATAACTATTTCTGTCCAAAAAAGCTGAGTGCTTAAAGAAAAAAAATCCCTTCATAATATTATTGGCAGGTGTTGCATTTAAATATTCTGAGTAATGAGGTGTGGGGAAGATGGAGGCAGGAGGAGCAGGAGCTCCAAATAAGCTTAGGCTACATGAAACTTGGCCTCAGTAGAATAAGTCATAGGGTTTTAAATATGACACAGCCATCTAGGCCTGGGGTATAACTGAGAGGTAGAGTGTCTGTCTACCTTGCATGTGACCCTAGGTCCAATCACCAGTCAGTACCGGAAAAAAAAAAAAAAGTAAAGATACTCTCTGAAGGCAGTTAATTCCAAATATGTTCAGAAGTAAATACTGAATACTTTTCTAGAAGAACAAAAGTGGTTAGTTAGAAACTCTCAGGAATGAAGGCTTGAATGAGATTTATTCTCTGACCTATTGGCCAGGGGTCTGTTGCCATAACGCTCTGATGGGCAGAGAATTTGTCTTTTTCATCTGCATATCAGACAAAGCTTACCTTCTTGTTCCCAAAGAAAGATAGCTAAGAAGAAAAACAAACAAACAAAAAAACAAAATCTGGGGACATCTTTTAAGCTGCACTTTAAAAACTCTTCTTTCTCAAATACCCTTGCTTTGAGGACCTGGCCCTTCTGACAGTAGCTGTTTCGGGGGGGGGGGGTCCGGAAAAGTCTGTTTACACCTGCAGACCACCACACTGCCCTCCCACACCCCAAACCCATCACATAAAGAGGAAACACCTCAGCAGACCAGTTCACAGTGTGACGCAAAATTCCTCTGAAGAAGCTGCAGTGTGTCGACGTCCGATCCTACACGGGCTGCTTGGTTGGCCACAACTTCTCTGATTGCGAAGAGGTTTGAGTATTGAAAGTCCAAATCCAGCTTATCTGGGACTATCCTGGTCCCTTGAATAGCCATTAATCGACCATCTCTTTGTGCAATTTAGTATTCTACAACTCTTAGAAATGGGATATATAAACAGACCCTAGTTGTCACTAGCCCAAAAGCGAAGCGTGTCGCCAGAGAGCGTGAGGCCTTCTGCAGAGACTTCTGGCTCTGCTCTAACTTGCCTGATGTTTCTACCAGAATTTTTGGAAGGTGTCTTGATTTATATCTTTCCTTGTTATTTTACCATTTGAAAAAAATCATGAAATATTTATCTTGTTGGGACATAGAATTGGGGGTAACCTACATCCGTTTTCCTTGACCATGGTCACTCAACTTTGGCTCCAGATTCACTTCCTCTTAGTCCTTTGAGGTGAGAGCTGTGCTTTTAACATTGACGACAGCGTGATCATGCATTAGTGGAACTAAGACCAGTTGGTATGGGTTAAATACATTTCAGCAGCAGCACAATATTTTGCTTTAGCTTATGAACGGGATAATTCCCTAGCATATAATTAGAACATTGAGTTTAAGATGAGCAAAAGTCTATGTCCAAGTAAAGCTATTGAAAATGCACTATATTTCCACCTTCACTCACCTCTCACCCACCATTCTGTGGTGGGGATGGGGGAGACTTGCTACATTGTCCAGGGTAGCCTGGATCCTACTGCAAGGCTGGAATAGCAGGTATGTGCCACCGTGATCATCTCCATCTCTACTCCTTTAAATTGTTGTTTATGCTTTTGCCCTTGAGTTTGTCTAAGATCTTTCTCTGGCCTTCTTCTCTCCCCTCTGAATCCTATTTCTAAGGAAGCTATTTAGATGGTGGTGTTGGGGCTAAGGACAGGGGTTAGTGGTAGAACACTTTCCTGGTATGTGTGAGGCCTGAGGTTCAACTCTCAACATGGAAAAAATAAAAGTCGATAAGTTAGAATGCAGTGTTGGTCCAGTTCTAACAGCACGGTTCCCTTTTCTTCTCCTCAGTATATAGAAAATAAGAAAAGAGAAGCAGCTTGCTTCATTTTTCCTTTTCTCAAATTCTTCTCTGGGATATTTTATTTGCCTGTAATTTATTTCCTTCCCCACAAATTTCTCATAGAAAGGACAATACTCTCACTAAGGCTCACTGCTCAAATGTTTTACATTTAATTATTTGGTATTATTCTTTCTAACTAAATGGCCAACATGCCTTCCCAAAAGGACCAAACATATCTGCCTTCCAAACTTAACATTTCTCCAAAGCCAAATACAGATTAAACAGCATTGACTAAGTCTCCTTACCATGTCTAAACACAAATAAATAATAAAGTCCCGGTAACCAAAGGGAGTCAGAGAGGGTTACACCAGTCTGGAGTCACACCACCCCTTTGCTCCATCCAAGGAACAGACACACCCACGTACACTTAAAGGAAGCTCTGCCCTCGGGAGCTGAACAAGGGCCCCTCCCAAGACCGCTGGCATGCCATTCTGCACAGACCTCTCATTAGCAATGCTTTCCTACCACTGGAAGCACCAGGAACATGTATGTGTCTGTTCTGCTCACCCCCTCCACAGACACAGCAAGAGATGACAAAGGAAACAGGACCCTGGGCAGGGAGAAGTTTGGCAACGTGTTCCAGGCCTCAGCAGTTAACTTTTCACCTGCATGGCAATTTAACCATGCTTCTTATTGACTGGAGAGCAGCACCTGAAGATGCTTCATGTCTAAACACATCACTCCATCATTAGTGGTGCTACTGCAGACGGGCTTCACCGGCATCTGGCTCTCAGCATGGGAAGAGGTTCATGGGAACCGACTTGGTGCTGTCTAAGTAGCAAACACTCACCCTCTCGCCCCTTCTTCTGATGTTTCATTGTTCCCAGATCATATTGAACTTGGCATTAGGCTTTCCATCCACAAATAAACCTGTCTAGGAAGTGGATCAGAACATCTAAATAGCCATGGACATTTGCCGTCCTGAAAGACTGTTTGGCGTTGATGGATGCAGGCTGTACTTCACACGGCAATTGTGTTTAGCTTTAGGGATACATAGTGTTTTTCTGAAACATAAGAAAACGAAAGCTGAAATACTCAACTTTCAAGGCAAATTGATCTCTAAAAGAATCCCAAACATTCTAAAAGATCCTAATTGAAGCTCTGTCCGATACAGAAACGTTAAACCAGGGATCCAGAGATCTGGTGTTCAGCCCTCAGCCCACTGGACGAGGGCCCGTGTGCTGTCAGGTCTGCCATTTCACCTCACTGGGCCTCAGACTTCTTGTATACAAAACTAGAGCCTCCTAAGATACCACAACTTGGCACCGTTTCCAGACCTTAAAGAGGTTGCTTTGTGCAGTGGAAATCAGCCAATATGGATCCCATAATCGGTCAGGGTGCAGAGGATGAGTGTCGGTGGAACATCTTTAATCACCATCCCTGGCCACCAGGCTCGGGAACTGTAGTGGAAAAGCCAGAGACCAGAGGGGACAGGAGTGAAGCAATGTCTTCTGGACGTCAAGACAGCTGCCACAAAAAGCTCCCCGCAGCTGTCCCTGCCTACTTAAGATCTACACAAGATCAAGCTGTTTCAGTTCAACATTGGGGGCTGGGGAGCTAGCTGAGGAGCTATTGGTAGTTGATGGCTTCTGAGAGACAAGAGAACCAGTATTCTTTTTCTTTTCAATTTATTTTTATTATCTTTAATTATGTGTAGGTGTGTGTGTTTGTCTTCGTATGCCCTTGGAGGACAGAGGCTCAGATCCCCTGGAGCTGGAGTTACAGGTAGTTTTGTTTTCTGAGGTGGGTATTGGGAATGAAACATGAGTCCCCTGAAGGAGCAGCAAACACTCTCAATCACGGAGACATATCTCCAGGCACCAGGATCCAGTTGTCCTTAGTAAATGTGGCCCCTGGTAGACCAACCGAGTGCCAGTGGATGCCCAATAGTCGTTAGTATATGGGCAGCACAAATCGGATAAGGTAAACTATAAAAAATAAATTAATCCATTAAAACCAGAAGAGGATAGGAAGTTTAGAAGCAGTGGGGAATGGACCTGGGAGGCGTTAGAGCAGGGGTTCTCAACCTTCCTAATGCTGAGACCCTTTAACACAGTTCCTCTTGGTGTGGTGACCCACAACCATAAAATTACTTTGTTGCTACTTCATAACTATAATTTTGTTACTGTTATGAATCGTATTGCAAATATCTGATGTGTAGGAGATTTGATATGCAATCTTGTGAAAGGGTCATCCTAACCCCCTAGGGGTTGTAACCTACTGAGTTAGAGGTTTGAATTAGCGATGAATCTAATAAAAATACATAATGTGCATGTACAAAATACTCAAAGAACAAATGCAAATACTATATAAAAAATTGGAACATTAGGATATTTTAAATGTGTTTGGGCTCTGAAATTCTCATGTTTAGGGTCTTCTGTCTGTGCAAGTGTATAAAATAAGCTGTATGTAACTGTAAGTTTTTTTCAATTAGACTACCCTTCTAACAGCCAGCCAAGTCAGGCAGGATGACTCACTCTGGAGATTTAGGTAAGAGACTATAGAAAGTTCAGACCAGCCTAGGCTGTTAACGTAAAACCTTGTCTAAAATAGAGAAAGAGAAAGAAGAAAATTTTTAAAAGAAAGAAAACAAAGGCAGAAATCACTCCAGCATCAAGAAAGAGAAATGTTTATATTCAGAAAAGAATATACAAAAAATATTTACTTGTGCAACAAATAGTATATCTAGAAATAAAGACTTTTTTCCAGGAAAAAAATGTATTATTTTTATCTTCTGTTTTTCTGTGTTCGGTGTGTCACTAGACAGATCCTACTATGTTCCACTGAAGTTTATTTCTGTTGTTGGTTTGCTCAGTTCGAGGACTCAGCAGCTCCACAGCAGAAGTGACTGTGACTCACTCTTCAACCACGTTTGAAAAACCAACAAAAACAGCTCAGAAAGAGGCAAGCAAACCTTGCCGTAAACTGTTGCAAAATTCAGGCTAATCTCAGCATCTGTGACCACACCACCAAAGCTTTACACATTGAGTAATTATTTCCCTGTCTCCTTAGCACCCAAAGAAGGAGAATGGGGGCGGGGATGGTGGATGGGAGGCAACTGAAGATGAGCAGGATGCTAAGGCTGGCAATATGTGAGCGAACTGGGTTTGAAAGAGGAGCAAACATGCTTAGCTGATTTCACAGCCAGGTTCCAAGTGGGTTTCGGGGACACAGATAGCTGAAGCTGGGCAGGAGGGACTATTGTCCCCCATCCCCCATTTGTTTATTCATGGTTTTACCTCGGACTCAGCAGAGCGAACTCTGAACACTGTTTGGAGGTCATAGTAAAAGTGTTCAGAGGCGTGTTGTGACTCCCAGGGAGACACAGGCACACACCACGATGCCTGAGCTTACAGAGCAGATACCCGAGGGTGATAAGAAAGGGGCCACTTGTTTTTCTTAACAGAAACCCTCACCAACTTCCGGAGACTTCCCCAAAATGAAATGCCAGCCCCAGGGGAGTCTGAATAAGAGTCATTTTGCCCCTTAGAAAGAGTGACCTTCAAACCTCAGTACCCATGATAGGTTATTCTCTGAACCAAAGAGATTTTAACTGTCAACATTAAAAGAGGTGCCTTCCCTAGTAGGGAACTCTAGAATATAAAATCTGTAATCTGTTAGGGATAAAATAACAGCTTAAGATAAGCAGAAAGGCACCTAGGTTGAAGGGAAAAGCTATCCCAAGTGGCAAAAGAAACTATTATTAAACTATGGAGGCTCACTCTGTATCTTGCTCCCTTTTTCAGTGACATTTTATGAAATGTATGTGGTAGGCTGTTTGTGCTTTTCAAAACCAGAAAGAAAGAAAGAGTAGAAAACCTTTCAAATAATGCAATTATCACACAAAATGCTTCAGGGATTTGCCTCTCCTGCTAGAGAGACGGGCAATTTTGGAGGCTTTCTGACGCACCATGCTCAAACCCTGGGTGACTGGGAAAAAATATGGCAGGGGGTGTGTCCCTGAGAATACAAGAGCACGCTGCCTGTTCTGCTTCTGTGGACTTTCTGTTTCTGCTGGAACACCTTGAGCTGGGCTCTGGATCCCCTGTCCCACCCACTACCATCTCTGGCTGACAAGGTGATTGCAGGAGGAAGGCTTGAAGAACCACACTTAGAAGATCACGTGACCTGGGCCCAACCAAGGATCCTGAGATAAGGCCGAAATCCTGGCCATTAACAGAGCCACCAAAACTAGGCTTGCTCCTTTCACTGTTGGAGTTGCCATGGCCAACCATCCTCCCGCTCTGTAACTTCTCAGCCACCACCCACAGACCTCTCAAAGCTGGCAGTGCAAACTGCACACTGACAGAGATTGAGGAGCTGGCCTTAGGGAGGGAATGGGAGGCAGGGTGCAGAAGAGCCCCCAGGGTGCAGAGTCCAGCACAGATGGTTGTTTGTGGCTACCAGTCTTTGCTTTTAGGAGTCTGGGAGTCTTCAGTTCATTTCCAAGTGAAAAAGGAAAAGAAACGACTGAGTCCTCACTTCAGGCAAACAAGCTTTGCCTTTAAACTTGTGGCTCTCAAACACTCTGGCAAGCGAATGCAGAGGTGGGAAAGTAACATATTGAATATAGTAATATCTGAACAGAGATAGGACTTTGAGGGAACTTCGGCACAGAGTCATGAGTAATAAACCCAGAAAGAGTTTCAGCGCTGAGACTTTCTGGTTTAAAACAAAACAAAAGCAAAAAAAAAAAAAAAAAAAGCCCACTTGTGTTTTAAGACACTATTTATTTTCTAAAAATCCATATATAAAAACTATGCAAAGAAAGATAAAAATGAAAGAGTAACCTAAAAATAAGCTAGCAGTTAATTTTGTATGTGCTTTGGACCACTAACAAACAAGCCCAGTAAAGTGAGATTCCAGGATGGAACCCCTAAATAGTGGACTGAGACGGGCCAGTGTCTCCTAAAGGCTGTTGGTCTGAATATAGTGACCTATGTTTAAATTCTCTTACAACTCTAAAAGTCTCATTATGGTCTATGAATGGTAGGGTAACGCGGTTTGAAGCAAAGCCATATCTATAAACAAAAGAAAACATCATGTCTTTGTCCTAATAGTGGCTATGCTGGGCTGCAAGGTCAAAGGCCTCTATTTGTTCAATTGGAATATGACCTGTAATAGAAGGCCTATCTACATGGTAGTAAAAAATGGTGGCATGACATTTTTAATGTACTAATGACAGTGAAAGGTGCAAGCAAAATGAAAATGATTGTGACAGAGACCACTGTGTTAGAGATCCACTGCCTCCAAAATAATCTAATCTATAAAGGCGGCGCGTGGAGAGGCAAGCATTTGAATATTCCCTAAACACTAAGCTAAAAATGTAAACGCTGGAGTTAATTTTCATTTGCTATAAACTCTGCGTGTGTGTGTGTGTGTGTGTGTGTGTGTGTGTGTGTGTGTGTGTGTATAAGAGAGAGACAGAGAGAGACAGACAGAGAGATTGGGGTGCACATGGGTGGACACACATACATATATTTGCATGCATGTGGAATGTGAAGGTAGAGGAGAAATTCATTGTCACTCATCAGGGGCTATCCAGTGGGTGGGGTGTGTGTGTGTGTGTGTGTGTAAGAGAGAGAGCAGCACAGGGTCTCTTAATAGCTTGGTACTCATTTGGCCATCACAAGCAGCCACCATCCTCCATCTCCCCAGCACTAATGTTACAGCGTGTACATACCACCACACCTGGCTTGTTCTACGTGTGTTCTGGAGATGAAACTTGGATCCTTGTTTCTGTAAGTCAAGCACTTTGCCGAACTCATCACCTCCCCAGCCCTGCCATCTACTTGCTCTTTGTGCCTAGGGCCGCCTAAGCACAGTTTCCACAACTACACAGGTAGGAGGGAAATGGGTGAAGCACCCTTACAAAGCAATGTCTGAGGCATCTCTGCATGGCTCTCCCCTCCCCCACACAAGCTGGCTGTCACTCTATAAGACCAGCCAAGTGCTACAAATCAGTCCCGGAAGCTGCAGGATGGAGCTTTCTCTAAGAATCTGCACCGATTAAAAAAAAAAAAAAAAAACCTCAATTGTTTACCTACCTGAGACTGCCATAATTTGAGGTGTGGCGTCTTTGAAAGAATACAGACCAGATTCTCTGAGCTGATGGAAGAACGTGTCCTTAAGACACATCTCTTTGCCCCACTCGAAAATCTTAAGGGGAGAAACACTTCCCACGCTGTGTAGTTATCTCAGCGCTTGCTACTGCTTCTTTGAAGTCACAGTGCAGTGGATTCTCCACCGGGGGTAAAATGACAGAAACCTGACAGTCAGCCTTCAGAGGACACCCTAAGCAAGGGGCTGCTCCAGCTGAAGGCTGACACCCAAGGACCCAGGGTCCCCCCATCAGAGCAAAGGTATCCGCTTTCTTCTCAACAAAGTGAGACCTTTGTATGAAGTCCCCAAGTTGCAAACACGGGCTCAGTCATTTCCAAACTTCTGCAGCAATAGACAGCTGGGAGCCCTGCTTAGCCCTGCTCCCTCAGCAAGCTGGTGCGTGAGTCACAGGGAGGGAGGCACGGGTGTAAACAGGGCCAGATCAGGTCTCAACCAAACTGACCATCAATCTGCATGCCACACCACTCCCTAAGTCAGTGTCTGTTGTCTGGGAGTACAGTTCTGGTCCAATGATCCCAAATTTCTTGCCAACTGAGGCATGCTGTGTGGTCATGTGATAGGAATTTTGAGAGCAAGCCAAAACAGAGACTGAGCTCATAGTGGGACCAGAGAGTAAGAAAAGGCAGATACCAGCAGGCAGGTACTGAAAGAAACCAGTGGCCGTCTGTTTTAGGTCTACCTACAATGAATCATAATGCCCCTGGTTCATCCAGTCTGACTCGAGCTTCTGGGGAGAGACCTTCCCAGAAGTTTGGTCCCTCAGGCAGGCAGCAGCTCAACAGAAAGAGACTTCAAGTGGGTTGAGTACCAAGACAAAACCAAGCGGCCCAGTTCTCTCCCTGGACAAAGCAGATGCAAACGCCTGAGCTCTAGACCCCCCGCCCCCATGCAGGTGTTGGCAAAGTGGATGAGCAGGAGGCCTGCTTGCTTTGCTCCTGATAACCCCATCACAGTGAACAGTGTCCTTCATCCACCCTGAGCCCTAACCAGAAACTCTTTCCCCTCATTTACCCTAAGCGTCAACTTAGTCAAGAAGTCTTCTAGATCCTTCCTAGTGAATCTCTCTTCAGTCTGCCCCCTGTCCCTCCCACTGCCACCATTAGATCCATATGTAAGGGATATCCATAGGAAGGGCTTGGCTGCTGTGAACCATGACAGAGCCCAGGACACAGTTCCATGATCAGCAAGGGGCGTGTGCCCCATTGCGGGTCCCACCTGCATTTCTAGAACTGCGTTTCTCCGGGCTGCCTGTCCATCAGGCCAAATGCACAGCCCTGTAGAATGATTTCTGACACATACACCTGCTCTTTCACATCCCTACTTCAAGCCCACCCACAGGTCTGCACTGCATGCTGGGTATAATGCAATTCCCTTGGCTTGGCACACAAGTTCCCTTGTCATCTGCCTCACGTCAATTGTACCCACCTGCGTGGTGCCTCTGAGCCCATAGACGGTCCATTCTGTTCCCATCAGAGACCAATTTTTCTTGGGCATTCCTTTGTTGCGTGGATTACTTAATACACACATGTCTGAACTATGCCCTATCCAATAGTTATTTTGAAGGGTATGTGTTTTGAAAGCCTTCTCTGGCTTTCCTTCTAATTTTTTTTGCTAGTTTTAAAAGAACTTACTTTATTTTACTCTTATAGTTGCTGCCTTAATCTTAACCAAAATTTAGATAAAGATGTTCTAGTCATTGGCACACATGCATCTAACAAAAGGACCAGAAAACAACAATTAGAGAGGAAAGTCAGGGAAATGAAAAGTGCAGTTAGCAATCAGATAACATGAGAAAACTTCAGAGATGTTCCCCTAAGTCTGGGACCTAAAGTACTTACTGTTATATGAACAACTCCCAAGGGAAACAAAACCAGGCTTATAAAAATACTGTGTTAAGTGACAGAGTATTATACACAATATTTGTGGCATGGGAGCAAATGCAAGAGGGGGTCATTTCAAGTCTTTGGGTGAAGTCTGAGCAGCAAACAGTTTTGTGTTGATGTAGAGGACATCTATACAGTTATCAGAAGTAAAGGATCATTTCATGATAATTAGAGGGTATATTCATAGGAAGATAAGTCAACTTTCAAAGTATAAAGTTATGTGGCTTAGATTAAACCTAAAAATGAGAAATGAGGACATAGAAAGGAAGGATCCAGATATGAGTAGGAGTTACTGAAGCACAAACGCAAACCTTAATGTACAGCTTAATACAACCAACACCTAGCAAAATCAAGTGTGAAAAGAAGGAAATGAAATTACCAATATTAGAAACAGAGGGGTGTGGGTAGGATCGTGGCTCAGTGGTAGAGCACTCCCCTAGCCTGTGCAAGGCCCTGGGTCCGAGCCCGCTATTGCAAATAAAAATAATAATAATAATAAAATGGAGACCACTACAGATCCCATTGACTTTACCAGATAACATTACAAACAACTTAGATTCTCTTTTATTTTTTCTTTTCTTTCTTTTCCTTCTTTCTTTCTTTCTTTCGTTCCTCCTCCTCCTCCTCTTCCTCCTCTTCCTCCTCCTCCTCCTCCTCCTCCTCCTCCTCTTCCTCTTCCTCTTCCTCTTCCTCTTCTTCTTCTTCTTCTTCTTCTTCTTCTTCTTCTTCTTCTTCTTCTTTAATAGAAAGCATGGGCTGTCAAGATGGCTCAGTGGAGAAAAAGGTGCTTGCTGGAAAGTGAGGACCTGAGTTCTAATGCCAGGAAGCATGATTGAGAGAAACTAACACATACACAGAGCTTTATATTTTAGGTAAGGAAGGTGGGGGTTGGAGGGTAGAGGAGGAAGGGAGAAAAGTTGAAATAAAGAAGTAGATACGAAAGGAACATGCTAAATAGTTCAATTGTGTAAAATGCAAGAACAAGTCAAAACTCATTTAGGATGAAAGAAATCCGATCAGTAGTTGACTACGAAGAGGTGGGAACTGGCAGGAAGCACAGGCCTCTCTTTGCGGTCCAAAGTGCCCTCCATCTTGACTAAAGGGCTTCATAGATAGCCATCGAAATACACCGAGCTGCATGCTTAAGATCCATGTGTTCATCGTGTGAATTTTCCCTGAAGAGAAGTGACAACTCATTAAGTGAAAGCCACGCTTTCCTCCTGTGGGGTCGCCTAGGGACAAGCCCTAATCTGTACAAAGGATCAATGAACATTCTGGGGAGACAGAGGTCCTACACTGGAGATGACAAGTGACCAAGGCCCCAGGAGAGGAAGAACGGTGGCCTGGGACAGTGAGAGAAGAAACAGCTCTGGAGAGTGTCGGAAGAGGAAGGTACCGGCAAACAGGAAGATGTGAGGGAACCAAATGCTCAGAAGGAGAAAACAAGAAACCAAAAATTACGATCCAAGTCACCCAGCTGCACACTGTCACGCCCCCAGGAAGAGCAGTGGTGGTGTTTGATTTGGGGACTGTCTTCCCTTAACACCTGCAGATCAGCCTGGAAGCCTGGACAGAGGCATTCAGTGGTGCTTTTAACCGCTGAGAACTGAATCCAGAGCCTTGGGTTTGCTACTCAAAAATACTATCACTGAGTTAAATGTCTGGCCCTTGAAGTTTTGGTTAGCTTTTTATTTTCAATATTGAGGTCTACACCCAGGATCTCCTGTATCCTAGGCAAGCCCCATTTTTTAGCTATTAATCAACCACCTTAATACAGTTCTCTCCTAGGGCTAATGCCCTGACTGTGGCATCTGAAGAGAGGCTAAGTGAGATAATGGCAATTTGCCATTTCTATACTTACACACACACACACGCGCACACTCACACACACGGGGGGCGGGTGGGGACAGGATGAGGTTCACAATCTATTCATACCCAGTCACAAGCCCCCGAGAAAAGGCATCTAGGCAACATGGCTCAGTCTGCCCTCGGGAACTAGCACCCTCTTTGCAATTGAATCACTAAGACAAGCAGGAGATGACTCACAAGGAGTTGATGAAGCAATTAATGCCAGCTCTCCCTTTCTTTGACACTCCCTCCAGTGAAAGAATCAAATTGAATCATGTAAAGTCACAACCAACACACACACACACACTCTTTTACACACACATATATATATACACTCATATACACACACGCTCACACACATACACACTCACACATATATACACATCACAGGGTGGTGGTGCAGAGACCGTGAGGGTGCGTTCAACTTTAGCAAATGATGGAGTTGGGTTCTTGTCCACATCCTGAGCTCAGACAGACCAGGGTAGGCTTCGGTAAAGGCTGTGCTCATCAGCCCTGCTTCCTCTATTTTAATTTTCAAAGACTGGGTTTACAGGAATGGCTTTAAGAGACATTCCTATAAAACTAGCTTACTCACTGAATTTTTTTAAAAGGAGAACAAAGCCAGAAACCACTGTCAGCCTCTGTCACCTAAGCGTGTGAACAAGCTGGGTGCCAGTGTCACTGGTCTCAGGTCGATCTGCTGCATCTGAGGGTGATGACCCTGTCACTATTGGCCATAGTATGAAGACAAACTGTTCCAGTCTGGTGACTTCAATGTGTGGGGCATGTGTACAAAAAAAAAATTCAGCTGGGTTCTTCCTCCTCATACTTAAAATTCTCCCCCTGCCTCCAAGCAATCCTTCAAATGCGGTCTTGTGTTAACAGTGAGCATGTTCTACAGAGGTCTGCTATAAATTCAGATTCTCAGGAAGCAGTGGGTAAAGACCTTGCCACGCAAGCATGAGGACCTATGTTCAGATGGCCAGAAGTCACAAAAGCCAGGCACTGTGGGGAGTCTATAATTCTGACACGGGGAAAAACAGAGACAGGCAAGTAAGCCTAGCTCAAGGTCCAGCGAAAAACTGCCTCAAAACATATCTGCTATTATGAACCTCTGACTGCCATATGCGCATGAATGCATACACATAGGGGACGGGGGAGGGGACGGAGGGGGAAGGAGAGATGGGGAGACGACGGGGAGAGATGCAGAGAGATACTGAGGTTTTTCTCAAGCTCCACCCCAGGTTTATGAAGCCAGAATGCTGGGCACAGGCTCAAGCACCTGGGTTTTAACAAAATGGACTCCCAATGATTTATCCTTACACCCACAGGTCAATGTGTCTCTCAACCATCATCTGAGAAGCTACTATTGGCAGTAGATGGTGATTAACACAGACTCGCAACTGGTGTGTGCAGAGAATAAGAGTTCTCAGCTTGAGTGCGTGTGTACATACATACATGCATGCATACATATATGCATGGATGCATATGTACCACACCATTCACCCAAGGCTCAGTGGTCAGAAGAGGGGGCGTAATGACTTAATAAACAGCCTGAGGTTGTGGATGAATACAAGGAAACACCTGACACAACAGGGCAGCTGCACACACATGCTCACAGTGCTCGTGACAGCACACCCTAAACTCACGCAAACTCGAGACAGAACAAATTTCAGAATGGAGAGGGAGCTAGGTACACAGTCATAGCCCTATTAATGAAAGTCTAAGCAATTGGTAGCTGCTGAGAAAGAAAGGGCCAGTTTTCTCGTGGAGTGTAGCCCCTGGTAAGCTGACCACACTACTGTGGAAGATCTCACAGACAAGAACATTTTGGGCAGCACAAATTCGTCTGGAAGGTTTGGTTTTGTTTTGTTTTAAGAGCACAGCTGGATGGATAGGAAAGATGGAGGGTGAAGAATTGAAGTGAATATGACCAAATCATACATATGACACTCTCCAAGGACTAATGAAAACATACACGCATATACACTCAACAACAACAAACTCCACAGGACTCCCAGGTAATTCTCCACATGCCTGACTGGAAACCAGAATGCTCACCTTTCTCCAGTTTCTAAGGCTCAGATCTCATGGAGTGGGCAAAGAGTTAAGTTTCACCTGTCTGGTCACTCTAATTCTTGGGTCCAGGAAGCTGTTACTGTCCCATCATCACCATGGGGAACAGGACTGGAGCTGGCATTAAAAGAACAGCCTCCTAGGCACAGTATTTCATAGCCCATGAGGGACTTGCACAGGAACCCCGTGAGGCTGGCAGAACTCTGATTACCCCGAGCTCAGACACGGAAAAGCTGGAGTCAGGAATGTGAAAAACCATGGAACAGACCAAAGACCCGCCTGCCATTTCCCATTCCCACGTCTGCCTTCTGTCCCTGCCTCCAGATGTGAGCCAACACCTCAGAGTGTATGGGTGTAAATTTGCACAGGAGAGATGATAAATTACACGAATAGCGTGTCACAGTCTTAGCCCAGGCTCTAACAGTTAAACATCCAGTAAAACCCACCCAGTATTGATCAACCCCGTACGTGCATAAGATGGCCACTGTCATTTCTCACTTTGCCCCCGTCCATGAGCCAATCCTCACCTCACTAGGCTGAGAAGGGCACCGGCTAAAGTGTCACTCAATGGGTAGAGCAGAGGGCAACCATCAGTGTCTGTGTCACAGTGCCCCCAAAGGAGGGCACATTCCATCCAGCATACCAGTTCATTCTTGCCCATGGTGATCTCCTTAGTGTGAAAACTTCTAAAACAATATATAGGGTTGCAGATAAGACTCAGGGGTAAAGTACTTACCAATCATGTTTTAATGCCCTGGGTTTCGTCACTGGTACCACACAAGTAGACACATACATACATACATGTATACATACATATACAAACAGACAGAAATATATGTCTATAAGCATAGATATATATATGCATTTTGAAAAATATGTAATTAAAAAAGAAAATAAAATATCTCACTTGGCTTTTACTGTCTTAGCACAGATACATTAATATTTAATAACATGAATATTACATAATGTCTTAAAGTCTGGGGTATGGTAAATGTTGTAGCGGCATTTCTCTTTAAAGCTCCATGGTACTGTGCGCACAACAGTCAGGTTTTATATATATATATATATATATATATATATATATATATATATATATATATATGTCTCACATGTGTGTAGTAACTGTTTTTGTGGGTTTTAATTTTATGTGCGTAAGTGTTTGCCTGCACGTATGTGCACCATGTACATGCCTGGTATCCTGGGAGGCCAGAGGAATGCATGGAGTCCCCCAGAGCTAGAATTATTGACAGCTGTGAGCCTCTACATGGGGGCTGGCAACCAAATTCAAATCTTCTGTAAGAGTTTTCAGCCCCTGAGCTATCTTTCTCTAGCCCTATTTTTATGTGTTTTTAAAAGAGATATTATTAATTCATTAAATTAATTTATAAGGTGTACCCTGGGCACATTCTAATCTAGCACTAACTTTAAAAATGATGAGCTGTGGAATTTTCCAGTATCTGTGTATTCTATGCCAGGAAAAATGATGACAGAGGCAGATTTTTACTAAGTTAACCTGTCTTCCCGCTCTGGGCGTGCCTGGAATATGGACTCTTCTGTTTCCTAGATCTTTATCTAAAAAGGTCTTTCTCTCTGCCCAAAGGCAGACCCCTCTGTTCCTTCCGTAGATAACAACAGGCTGCGTAATTCTCCAATCTGAACTCACCTTCCTCACACTTTCGGCTCTAAAATATGTCTGCATCAGCCAAAGCGAATGACATTAACCTAGTGGGCCAGCCCTATCCCCTCCCACACATACACACACATGCGCACGCACACATGCACACACACTGGGCATCTGCCCATGCACGCTACATATTTTTCATAAATTAGTATATCTTTATGACAAGGTTAAGAGGAAATGTCATTCTTTTAATCTCTAGCTTAGAGACAGAAAATAACATATTCGAATTTATACAGGTAGCAAAAGGTGGAGCCGTTCAAGTCCAAAAGTTAATCATATGTGGTCTCAAAACGACAGCGACAAATCAGTGTGGCTGCCAGCCAAAGAAATAGTTCTCAGCAGTTTTGTTTCAAATAAAAATTATTGCAGACTTGGGGCAATAGATATTGTACTGTTAGCATTGGATGATTAAGAAGATAAACAATAGTCACAGAGATAGCATTAGTTTAGCAACTTTAAAAGGTTTTGGTTGATGAATCATGGTGTCGTTCAGCTGTGTGTCTGACAGACAGATCTCACTTCAGTCAGAATGTGTCTGGGGTGAAGGTCTGTAATCCAAGCACTCCTCTGGCAGAGGCAGGAGGGTCAGAAGTTCAAGAACAGTCTGAACTACACAGTGGGTTCAAAGTCTGCCTGGGCTGTATGAGAACCTGTCCCGACAACCCAATTCTCTGAAAGAGTTAGGAATACAGCTTGCTCATAGATCACTCACCTGCCATGATCAAAGCCCTAGGTTCCACAGAGCTCCTATTTCTACATGGCTGATACTGTCTACTCCATCCACACAGGATGCTTAGCATGTACCCAGGCATGTGGGCTTGCTCTTGTAAGGTCTGTCTTCTGCAACCCACAGCACAGAGCCCCTAAGACTATAACTGCAGTCTGTACTTTTTAGCAGCAAATGCTCTGGCTCCCATCCAGTTGTCCAGCAATGTTTCTTGTTATCTCTTCCCCACGTACCCTTTGCCCTACCTCTGCTTGAATTTCCCAATTACTGGACACCCTGCCTTGTCAGAGGGCCCACTCACTACAGCTGCAGTTCCTCTTCCTGAAATACTCTGGCCTCCTTGGGAACGCTATTCCTTCCCAACTCTGTGGAGCCACTTCCTGGCTCACACCTCCCACAGCAGGGCTGCACTAAACCAGCCTTCTTTATATATGATTGCCACCTTGGAAGGGAAAAGGGAGTCGAAATGGGGTCTTGCTAGCCTCCTGCCTCAGCTCCCCGAGGAAGGCTGAGATGAAAGGTAAAACTCACGGCGCCCAGCTTGACCACTGCAGTTTATATGCGCCCACGTGATGGCATGTAACACAGTGCCGGGAAAATAGCATGTAGCTCTTTGCCAGCTTGTCCAGTCCAAATTTGTGAGATAATGGGCCCTGATCCCCAGTCCGGGCACAAGGCAGGTGATGTTCATCTGGCAAATAAGTGAGGGCTGGAGGGGAAAACACTTGTTGTGTAATCATAAGAATCTGAGTTTGAAGCCCCAGAGCCCATGGAAAAGCTGGATGTGTGACAATAGTATCAGTTACTCCAGACCCCCTAGGGAGAGACAAGAGAACCCTCAGAAGTGCTCGGGCTTAATTAGTCTGACCTATGAGGCAGCGAACAAGAGACCCTGTCTCAAAGTAGGCGGAAGGTGAAGACCCCTGAGTTTATCCTCTGACCTCCTCAGGCATGCCATGGCACACACGTGACCCGTCCCATGGGCACACCCCCTGAATATGTGAGTACGGGTACCAAGCTGGTTGCTGATGCGGGCCTGGGGAAGGCAGTTTACAGACCATCCCTGCCATGGAAAGAAGTTGTATTTCAGTCTGGTGTCACGGCTGGCCGCCTGTAAAGCATAAGGCTCACAACACCCCTCTGCCAGCAGCAGGCGGAGAAACACAAAAGGAGCTAGAAAGTAGGTCCCGCTTTCCAGCTAACCAGTTCTGTGACCTCGGCAGGTTCATGTTTCTTCTGGGATGCTCCCTTTGTTCACTAAATTGAGGCACTGGGTAGGGGACTTCTCCCGGCACATTAGTGACTTACAAGGGTGAGCATTTGCTTGACAAAGATCGGCTAGTACATATCTTAGGCTTTGTTGGACCACAGCCTATTCTGCAATGACTCAATTTAATACAGCCAAAGGTGGTGTGAAAATAGCTGCAATATGAAACATAGCTGTGTTCTAATAAAACTTTATTTATATATATATTTTTTAAAAGGCAACAGGCTGGACTGGGTCAGTGGAATTTGATCATCTGTTCCTGCTCTGGATAGAATCTTCCATATTGCTCTGCAATCCACACAGCTTGGTGCAGGAATTACCATGATATATGTTCCTCAAAGCCTCCAAGGGACCAATCAAGAGTATGGTGAGAATTATATGCCCTTAACCGGAAAATGGGAGATGATAGTGCTTACTCAGAGGCCTATGGAAATGAACATACAGGCTAACTGATGAAAGACAATTACCACACCCCGCCCCAGTCAGCTCCTGAGGAAATATGTTCATATTGGCTTTGTTCTGTTTTGAGACAGAGTCTCATTCAACACAGGCTGGACTTGAATGTGCTATGTGGTTGAGGATGCTCTTCAATTTCTGATCCCCCTGGTTCTACCTCCTAACTGCTACAACAGATATGTACTGCCAGGGTATACACCAAGGCTTCATGCATGGTAGGCAAGCACTCTACAAATTGAGCCACATCTCCAGACCTATATTGATATATTTAAGAGAAGACTGTGCCTTCAAAAGGAGGCAGAGACTGCCCCAGCCTGGTCCATACAGCACAGAGGCAGACAGTATCAAGGCTGGCAGGGAAAGGGGTGGGTGCTCACAAGGTCATACTAAAAGATGACTGGGTGGGGTGGCAGCCAATGGTCAAAGTTTTCCTGGTTTGGTTAGAAAACCCAACCCTCTCTTGATCCAAACAGAGCAGCAGGCTACGACGGTACACTCCCACTCACTGAGGCCAATTCCCTGATCACCAGGCAACTGCCTGACTCCATACAGACACTTCTCAGGGAGCACGGGCACTGTGACAACTACTGAGATCTTCAGCCAACATGCAGCTGTCTCTCAAAGCAAATCAATAGAGGAGTTTTCCAGCCACGAAGTCCATTCCCCTGTTGCTTGGCACAGAGAGAACAGGCAGAGGGAGCCCCCAAAAACTGCTGGTGATGTTTCCATGCAGATTTAATACCCCATGATTATGGGGTCCACGCAAGTGCCTCTGTCACTTAGCTCCGAATCAGCATGGAAAGCCCTGAAAACAGACCTGAAGCCACCCTCTGGGCTAATCAGAGAATGAGGGTAGCAGGCATGTACCGCTCAAGCCAGCCCTCTGATGTCACTACTCACAGGGCATACATCACAGGCTCTATTTGCTTCTGACTCATTTCCGCATTGCTTTACTACAGGTAGGGAGTGAACGGGACGCTGCAGGGCAGTATTGCAGTTTACCTCCAGGTGCATGCAGAGGATGGAAGCTGGCACCAGCTACAAACCAAGCACCAGAGTAAAGCAGAAAAGAGCAAGAGTCAAATACCCAGGGCAACAAGTAGTGCCCGGTAGTTACCACAACAAAGTATGGTAAACAGTGGAGGGACTTAAGAAAACTAAATCGGGGGGGAGGATAAGTTATCCAGAAAACACTAAATCCTTTGCCCTATTGAGAGCTCCAGCACAAAAGCTCAATGTAAAAGTCAGAAAACTTTTACACACACACGCATACACACACACACACACACAGAACAATGAATGATGCCTATTAATAATAGGCTTGGGATAAAATAAAAGACTATTCCAGAAAGTCAGGGCCTACTTCCCTAAATTCTGCCAGAATATGCAAGGCCAAATCTCCCAAACCGAGAAAGGGAAACCAAACCTACTGCAGAGGAACAGGATGGCAAGCACCTCCTTTCCCACTAAGTCCGTGTCCACCCAAGACCCAGCAGAGCTGCGGTTGCCGAGGAGAAAGGCAGCTTTCACATTTGTGCTGCTTCTCCCTGGGGATGCTGAGTCCAGTTGCACAACCCAGCCAGGAAGTCAATATTCCAGGCTCTCTGGTAAGTTACCAACATGTAAACCAACAGCTATGGTGGAGACCAACATCCCAGCACCGTCGCTTCAGTGAGAGGCGTTACTCCTTGCTGTTTCGCCTCAGCCTGGCTCATCCAAGTGTGTGGAATTTCCACATGGAAGTCTCAATGGCTGATAGGTAGCTTGGCAAAATTGTCCTTTTTTTTTTTTTGGTCTAATTTTTCTACCCACCAGAATTTTGAGGGTGGCTGTCTCACTCCAGTCACATGACTTCTTTGATTTTCCCATAGCAGCACACAGCTGTGTATACAAGGACTCAATGAACATATGTCTAATGATGACTGATCTCCATGATTTTAATCCCAATTTAAAAGAAATCTGACCTTTATAGCATAAATACGATCCTTCCTACCTAGCAGAAAAAAATACAATGATCTGTAGTCCTGAACCCCCTTGCATAGAAAACTGTTAAGTACCTCTAAGCTTAAATTTCCCCAGGGCAAAATAAACATGCACATTTTTCTAGATACCCCCAAACAAAGAAAGGCAAGGACGACTTCACTTCATTTGTGCAAACTGATAGATCACCTTTTGAATTCATGCTAAACAGCTAAATGTAGCAGCAGACTGTCAAAAACTGTCATGTGGAATAATTATTGATCGGTGCATTGAAATTAAAAATGAATGTAGGTTAATAAATGAAGATGGCTTTGGAGAAAAAGCATATAATCTAAACCAAGGAAACTCAGACAGTGGATCTGCCAATCAGGCCTTTGGGGCTGAGCATAGAAGACTGAAAGAAAACCAATGATAGTGAAACAAAAATGAACCCCACACGGGTTTCTGTGACAGCCCATGACAGCTGAGGCTGGCTGGTTTTCCTGGTGGCCGCATCCCCACACACTTGCCTTTCTGGGTTCTGACATAAATGTCAACCAAGGGCCAAGGATGAGACTGAGCAGTGGGTGCCAGCTCAGTGCACTGCACGGCAATGGAGAACGAGAGGTGAGGGGTTGGCACCATCAGGGAAGTGACCGCAACGCGAGACTAAGGACCAAAGTTCCGATCCTCAGAGCCTAGGTGGAAAGCCAAGTCTTGGGGGTGCATGTGGAACATGGGCAGTTGGGAAACAAAAGACTATAGGATTCCCCAAGTTCACTGACTAGTCAGCCTTGCCAAACCTATGAGTTCAGGTTCAGTCAGAGACTCTGTCTCAAAAAATAAAGCTGATTGACCTGTGCAGCCTCTCCATGCGCCCACACACGTTCAGGAGAATACACAGGCAAATGTGTACACACCGACACTAGCCAGTAAAGATGCCACACACACAAAGAAGAAGAAAGAGGAGGAGGAAGATGACAATGAAATCAGCATCAAGAGCCACAGTCCGTCTCACTGGAGGCCCAGAGCTGTCTACTTGCCTTATTCTCCCTGCCCCCACCAGATAAGGGTCCAGGCTCCTAGCTCTACCACCAACATCTCTAAGTTGACAACACTCAAGAGTGTGTAGCCATCGACCTGCAGATCTGTCCATCCGAACTTAAGCCTGACATCCCTTCTTTCCAGGGTTCACATGGACATTACCACCACTGCCCCAGCTGCCCCTCAGTTTCTCCTCCATCAAAGAGAATGGTCACCCACCTAGCAGACATCCCATGTTTTCCTGGAGTTTTTTTGGGGTTTTTTGTGTTTGTTTGTTTGTTTCGTTTTTTAATCTACTATTCAGAACCCAGCCAATCCTACTGCTGCATTTGCCAGACAGACTACAGTTTGCCCGCCTCTCCATCTCTCTTCCCACCCGGTCTCAGATGAATTACTACAACACCCTCCCAGATGATCTCCCGGTTTGATGACCTCTTTGCAAAATGGCACCACAGACATTTTTCCAAAGCACATGAGATGCTCTCATTCTCCCTCCTTCCTCCAGTGAGTTGAATGGTGGCTCCCCCCAAACCATATTTACATCCCAGAAGCTGTGAATTGATCGCAGATTGAACAAAGAATCTCTGCAAAGCTGATTAAGGACCACAAGATAAACTCATCCTGATTATCCGTGTGGGCCCTGTATTAGGTACTTCTTTGTCACTGGGACAAAGGAAACTCAAGGAAGGGAGGCTGCATTAAGGCTGGAGGTTTGAGAGGATATGGTCCATCATCCAACCTGGTGAGGAAGAAAGAGTTGGGGGAGCTTAAGGCAGCTAGTCTCATTGCATCTGCAGTCAGGAAACAGAGAGAGAAATGCGGGTGCAGGTGCCGGCTTTCTTGTTTGTTTGTTTTTTTCCCGTTTCACTCAGTCCAGTCACCCAGCCCAGGGGGTGGTGCTGCCCACAGTCAGGGTGGGGTCTTTCCTCTTCAGTTACTCTTCTCCACAAACATCCTCACAAACACGCCCAGAGCTGTCTCCACAGGGATTCCAAGTGCAGTTAAGTTGACAATGACCGATATCACAGCCCTTACCCAGGGCTCAGTGTCCTTAGAAAAAACTGATGAGGACAAGGCTCAGACGTGCAGGGTGACACCGTGAAGACAAAGGCAGAACCAAGACTGACACGTGCCAAAAACAGTCTCAAGAAGCAGGAAGACACAAGGGGGAGAAGACTGGCCACCCAGATGACGCCCGGATGTCGATATCTCAGAGAACAAATCTGTGTTGTTTTAAGCCATCTAGCTTCTTCTTCTAGACTCTAGCTTTACTCAGAGATCATTTTCTGTTCTCCAGGTCTTTCCTTGGCTTCTCTCTACCCTTGCCATGCTCTTCCCCCGATTTCCATCAAAACATGTAAAAATCTAGCTTTTTCTACACCTGTTATTTGGGCAACGTGCAGGTACCCAGAGGGCAGGCCTAAATCCTTTACCAGTTGGCACACGACCTTAGGTAAATAATTGCCGCCTTACAGCTGTAGAGAAGAGTAACAAAACTTGCTTTGTAGGCATCTGAAAGGCTTCCGGAAAAGCAAGCTGAGACAACACACTCAACAAATAGATTCTCTGGAACTTATGTAGGCCAGACACTGGGCCCGCAGTGTCTCGGCCAGTCCCTGATACCACGGCCTGGTTCTACAACTGCCCAGTGTTCTGCTGAGGTCCAGGAACTTGACCACCTGAGGGATAACCACCTCATTTCTAAGTTGGCACTTCTCTGCAAGCCTCTTCATTCAAATGCAAAGCACATGGGCTAGCTCAAGATGGCTGCTCCTCTCCAAACCATTCTTCCACACATTTCCTCACTGTCTTGTGCCGAGCTACCTCTAATACAAATAAAAACCAGGAGCTGCCACCAGCTACAGCATCTCACCACTCCAAATTGTGGGTAACGGACACCCTCAGACTATGCCATTCATTCTTCCAAAATAATGTTTTCAGTATGCACCAGGTATGCCTAGAATGTCAACCTAACTGAGTAGTTCATAACAAGGCCTGACCACGGCCATTTTTCATTGAACAAAGAGGTGGCTGATGGCTTGCTTCCTGTGCTTAGGCCTGCACTGGCATCCCTGTCTCTTGGTTCTAAGTGATTGGTTCTTACAGGCTATTTGAGAAAATCCTTTGTGGATCTTATAGAAATGACAACCTTCTCCCCAGAAAAATCATTTATAGGTAGGATATCATGGTGAAATACAGTTGCCAAGGATCTTGGGACCTTCTGGAGAACTTCTGTGACTACGACCAAGTGTAGCAGTACATGCCTGTTATCGCAGTACTTGGAAGGCAGAGGTCAAAGATCACAAAGTCAAGGCCAGGCTAGGGTAGATGGTGTCAACCTGTCGCAAATGAACACAAGGTACACTGATCAGAAATAAAGAGCTTCAAGCCACTTTCTAAGAGCACCCAGCAGCAGCACACACTGTTGCTGCTCACTAGAACACAGCTCATGCTCCACCTCCCAGCCAGCCTGCGCCACGAGGCACCAGCAGTCAGCTTCTCCAGCGCCAGCAGGGCAAGCTGATGCATGCCTATAATCCTTGAACTTAGGAGGCAGTGGAAGAAGGACCGGGAGTTCGAGGTTAGTCCTTGCAATCTAGCAAATCAAGAATTCAAGGCATGTCTGAGCAACTTAGACACTCCCTCTCCTTGCGTCTGTCTCTTTCGTGTGTGTGTGTGTGTGTGTGTGTGTGTGTGTGTGTGTGTGTGTGTGTGATGCTTTGGTTTTACAGACATTTATTGTTTTTAATTTGAAATGTGTTTGCATGCACAAAATTGTGTCAAGCTACAAAGATAAAGAGTTATTGAAATGAACAGAAGACAATGGAAGGGTTTACTGAAAACAATCTAATATAAACAATAATGTTCTCCTTTCCCATTTAACACAGATCTGCTGAGGCTCAGGAGACACTTCAGTGGGCAAGGCACCTGTGATGCAAGTGTGAGAACCTGGATTTGAATCCCAAGAATCCAAGGAAAAGTCGAGCAGACATGGTAGCCCATGTAATCCCAGGGAGCTGTAGGCAGACAGGGAATCCCCAGAGCGAGCTGGCTAACCAGACTCTCTGAAATAAGGAGCGCAGGGTTTAGTAAAGGAGCCTTCCTCCTCGATATATTCAGAGGAGAGAGAGCAAGGAAGACACCTTACCATGAACTTTAGGCACCCTTGGACACACACAGAGAGGCACATGCAAACACTTGCACAAACATGCACACATACACATGCACACACCTTATTTGTGGGTATGTAATCCTTAAAATACTCTAGGCTGCATTCTTACCCACACTAATGCAAACACCTTCGGAAGAAGGGAGAATTATACTAAAGACTGCAAGTCATTGCTGTGCTTTCCATTGAATTTCAACTACAGACCCTGAGCTTTGAATTCTGGCAAGCTATTTTTCATAAGGGAGCAAGCAGTTCCTTCCAAAGGCAATGGCATACACTATTATTGTCTTGGCTCTTGCTTTAAGGATCCAGGTACTCCAACTCCATCTTGAGGCATTTACGCGCTATAAAAAAACGATTGTTATCATCTTTTTTTTCCGAACAACCTTCCTTGTACAGTTGAAATGAGTTCAATTTCATACAGTCAGCTTGCATATAACTTAATACTATAAATCAAACACAAGAAGTGAGCTGCAATTATTATTTAATCCTAAAAGGAGAATGACGAGACCAAATGCAAACACCATCTTTCATAGATAAAATAGAATTGTGCTATTTATCACCCCTGCAGCTGAACCTTTTACTTAGAAGTCGAGCAAATCGCAGTGCGTAGGCTAAATTTCCTTAAGCTTTTCTGGACAAATTCCCTGCATTCAACAGCATATGTTCCAAAGTTTAGTCACAAAAGAACCTCTCCAAAGCATTAAGATAATTACACAATTTTAACTTCTAAGTATATATGTATTTTTAAAATTAATAACAGTGCACTGCCTTCCTTAGAAGGAAATGTGAATTACAAAGAACCTCCGACTTTTCAAAATTCCTGAACCCCAAAGCCATTTTAAAAGGGCCCATGAGCCAAGTAGCTTCACTAAATATTTATCACAGAATGATGCTTCTACCATCTGAGAGTTTCTGGCAATGGTTCAAACTCAAGTTCCTTACCATTCTTTTTTTTATTTTTTCCCCAATGTTTCTCGACATCAAACCAAAGCGTGTTGGAGCTCATCAAAGAGCCTCCGAGGACAGTTCCAAGGAACCTGGAGCATGATGACTTCATGTTCAAAAGAGTCTGTTCGTGTTAGTAACATTTAGGTCTCTGACTCACAAGCCTCAGCTGGAGGTTTTGCTCCATCAGCTCTTCCCGGCAGGTGAGCAAAGAGCTCCATTGTCTTAAATACAGTGGGGCAGTTTGTCTAAATATGGACAGACTTCATGAGACACTGAAATGGGCGAGGTGACAACACCCAGTTCCTCAGCATAAATTGAAAGAAAGAAAATCATGAAATCTGCGAGAGTTGTTTAACTCGTGTTAGAGAGTGTGTGTGTGGAGGTGCATGTAAGGCCAGGGATCAGTGTCCAGTACGTTGCTCTGCACTCCGAACCCTTTATTTTTCTCTTGCTGACCTTGAGACTCTGATTCAGCTGGACTGGCTGGCCAGAAAAACCCAGGAATCCTCCTATCTCCTCTTCCCCAGAAGTGGGATTACAGGCACATACATTACCCAGATTTTTTTTTTTTTACAAGAGACTTATGGGGCCAAACTCAGGTCCTCATGCTTGTGTGGCAAGCACTTTACTGACTGGGCCATCTCCCTAGTCCTGTAGATGTCCTTCATTAGCAGAACCAATAAGACCCAAGGACTTTCTTCCAAAATTGCGCACTGGGAGGAGCTACACCTTCCAGGACAGTGGTCTGTCATCGTGTCAACTCCCTATTGACAAAGCATGCAGCCAGAGCAAGCAAGCCCTTGAACAGAGCAGAAAAACAGGGGCCTCTCCATCTGCAACCTTCTGGTTTACAAATTCCCACAGGATATCTCTACAGACCCTGACCAAATGCAGGCTACTAGCCTTGCACGGACTCCAGGGATTGAGCGAACATCAGTCACAGAGCTGGGGGGATCCCACCAAGGCCTCTCCTAGTTCCTGTGTCTCCAAAGAAACATGGGAAGCCCAGAAGTCCACACTAACATGAGAGTCCCAAAGAAACAACACAGCTTATTTTAATATCATGCACACTACCTAAACTATAGCACACTTGCGGACAGGTGGGTAAGATAGATGGCTAAGAAAGCGTCTATGTTGTTTTACAATGAGATCACCTGGCAAGTGACAATGAGAAAAACAGGATTGTCCCTTCTCTCCCCAAGCCCCTTTCCCCTGTCCTTTAATTGGTGCATCTTGCTTGGATCTATTGGGCTCAGCCAGACTCCTCCACAGCCTTCCCAAGTCTGAGAGCTGGGTTTTCTGTTGACTCAGGATTCTAAAATCTGATTTTTCTTACTCTACTTGCTACAGGGCGTTTGCATCCCAGGAGTGTGACTCCACTTCGGCTCCTGTCAGTTTCTTAAGGAGTCAAAGCAGCCAGGGAAAAGCTCGAACTATGCTGAGCAAGAAAGGGTAGAAAACGCTTCAACAGCATGGGCAATGACTCACTGCTAAAAAGACAGAGGCTCCAGGAATCACTTTCCCATTCAAGCCAGGGCAAATACGTACGGGTGAAACCAACCACCCCAGAAAAGCTCACTCCAGTTTGCATCAGAAGCCAAATTTCAACAATCACCCTCGTTGAAATATCAGGAACAGTTTTCAAAATTTCCTCCCTTTCTTGAGTGGCTGAGATCAAGAGTGACGAATCTACTGTTCATTCTTTCACACAACCACATCTACGCCCACATATGGGAAGGCATTTTCCCACAAGTTGCCCATAGCTATTCCGACTTGTCCCTGGACCAGTTTAACAGACAAGAGGTGGAAGGGCATTTTAGTAAAACTCAAACATTTCCAAGAGGGAGGACTCAATGAATACAGATATTTTCCATTTCCTCAGAGCCAAGAACATGAGAACATAACACATGGTGGGAACGACTGGCGAAGAGAAGTGAGCTGATATTTCTCTGCACACCCCACTCCACACTCCCCTCGGCACCGGTTAGGGTTCTGTTGCTGTGATGAAACACTGACCAAAAGCGGCTGGGGAGGAAAGGGTTGATTCGGCTTCCACTTCCATGTCACAGTCCAGCCAGGGAAGGAGCTCAAGGAAGGAACCTGCAGGCAGAAACTGAAGCAGAGAGAGCAGAGGAATGCTTCTTTCTCTGGCTTCTTTAGCTATAGCTCTTACACTACCCAGACCCAGCTGCCTAGGGATGGCACTGCCCCGAGGGTGCTGGGCCATCCTACACCAGTTAGGAGGTAAGGAAATACCCCCACATATGCACACGCCGGCCAATCAATGGAAGCAACTTCTCAACTGAGGTTTACTCTTCCCCAGGTGGGCTAGCTCATGCTATTGCTGAAAATGAATCAGCACCTCCTCCTTAAAATACAGACATACCGTTTCCTTCTGGTCATAATATGGAATTCCACATTAAGCTGAAGCCTGCAGAAGAAGGAGAGCCTTATATTCTGAATGTCAAAAAGTTGATCAGGAAATCACAGTTAAATCTACTGATACTGAAAGTTATTAATATCTATCTTAATGACACTGAGGCCGAATTCATCTTGTGCTTGTGTGTGTGAGTGTGTTAATATGTGTCAGGGTGCACATGTACATGGGTGCACATGGGTGTGGAGGTCATAGGTTGGCCTCAGGTAGCCTCCTCAATCACTGTCCCCCTTATTTTTTGAGACAGGTTCTCTCAGGGAACCTGCCACTCATTGATTCAGCTAGGTTGGCCAGTCAAAGGCTTCCGGAGCCTCCTCCTGTACTGCGGCTGCGCCAGGGCTAAGATGGCGGGCACATGCCTCCAGACCTATCTAGTGGGTGCTGGGAGTCCAAAGCTGGGTCTTTAGGCTTACATGTCAGTCACTGTACTCACTGAGGTTATCTCCCCAGCCCCTCAGTTATCATTTAAAAATGCAAATTGTTAGAACCTCCTCAATGCCATTATGTGTAACGCAAAATAACTTCTTAACAGAGTCCCACTTCGGACCAGTTTCCCAGGAATTCAAGTCATATGGGATGCAATTAGATCTTCTCTCCTAAGTCTAGAGAGCTAAACATCATGAATATCTTTTATTTTCAGAAAATAAGAACAGAATGAAAAACACAGTGAAGTAATATTAAAACTCCTCTTCGGCTGCCAAGTCGCGCTCTGAGGTTATATTGTGCACAAAGAAGGTTGTAAGTAAATAAACGCCTTATGTCTGCCCCACCCAGGTCCCCAGGAAGTTAAGTAAATTGTACTCAGTTCAATCCTTCGTAATTGTTTAAATTTTTCATTTAACAGGATAAAGGAGCACTTAACTTGGGGCTCAATTATAGTTATATGTAATTATATTGTAAGAGCAATCAATAAAATTCATAAATAATTCCAAAGTGATGTGTATGCTAAAATAGTCAATCACTATCTCTTGAAGTCTCCTTAACACAAAAAATAACAATATCTTCCCAGTAAATGGGGAAAAAAAAGACACCTAATATAAACAAGAAAACAGTTCCAAATTGTGAAGTTTTAAAAACCATAGTTTTTAAATTTCTTTTTAGTGTGTGTGTGTGTGTGTGTGTTTGAGATGGGGGAGACTAAGAGAGAGAGAGAGAGAGACAGATAGAGAGAGAGAGAGAGAGAGAGAGAGAGAGAGAGAGAGAGAGAGAGAGCGCATGCAGGTGCCCACAGAGGCCAGAAGAGGGCGTGGATCTCTCCGGAGCTGGAGTTACAGGCAGGTGTGAGCTCTTGATGTGGCTGCAGTGAGCTGAGCCAGCGCCCTCTGCAAGAGCAACAGGCATTCTTAACCTCTGAGACCTCTATTCTGCCTCCAATAAGAAAAATAGTATTAAATACAGAAAACTTTCAATGTGAACAATAAATTAATTAATGAACTAATGTAAAGTATAGTTACTTTGCATTATTCTGTTAGAATACAGAAGATACATGAAGTGACTCTAAAGTGCTTTTAAAAGCACATTTTTTCCTGCACTAAACATTTATTTTTCTGTGCTAGTATTTGTATCTCCTTTTAGCATATTTTTTTAGACAATGACTGGTGTGAATATTAATGAGGACAATTCAGTGCACATAAGGGTTAAATCAGCACGCTTTGTATCCACTGAAAGTGAAAGATGCATCCCTAAGACCATTCCTTTCATTCACCACACAAAAATAATTGAAACCATACCTGAACCATTCGAGATCATACATCTATCCATCCATCCATCCATCCTTCCATCAATCCATGCATCGACCCATCCATCCATTCATCCATCCATCCCTCCATCAATTGATCCATCCATCCATCCTATTCATTCATTCATGAACCTCATGTTAACCTGTCATCTACTATTGTATAATGAAGTTACAAAGGCCTTCACCCTCATTTTGACTAAGAAGGCCCTGGGGCTTTTGGAGATCAACAGCCTGGAGCACTCTAACTTTCTCAAAGAGGAAAGAGCGGTGAAAAAGCCATTAATTTCTTTTGGCACTTGCTCTTTTGGACATACCTCCCCAGTGACTAAGGGAAAGTAGAAACCTGGAATCATAAGATGTCTACCTGGGACATGAGAACTGTGAGTGACCAGATGAGACACTGAATGGCCTGCTAACACAAGCTGTGCAGACAAGGGCTTGGGAAGGGGTGAGGCGAGGAAAGAGGCTCATCGGGCTTTGTGCCTAGAGAAGGGGTTCATGGTGGCATGGAGAGTGGAAAAGAATATGGACAAGCAAACATGAGGATGGAGTGATGGCTCAGCAGTTGCCCAGAGGACCTGGGTTCAATTTCTAGCACCACATTGTGGGTCACAACCTTCTGTAACTCTGGTCCAAAGTATCTGGTGCCCTCTTCTGGTCTCTATGAGTACTGCATGCTCACAGTACATAACATACATACAAGTAAAAACATATACCCATAAAGTAATTTTTTAAAAAATTAAGGGAGAAGTCTGAGAGTTAGGCCAGTCAATCCTGGTGTTCAGAAAAAAGCATGGTGTGTGCAGGCAAAATATGAGAGCTGGGGGGGAAGCAGGAGCTGCTTCTTTTACTACCCGCTGCCTTCCTCTCACCCCTCTGCTTTCCTCCCATCCCTCCAAACCACAATCATCCCAGTGAATGGTATCTTCCTCTGCATGCTACACAGGTGTATCAGAAAACCAGGAAATGTTAGTTACACCTACAACAACCCCACCATTCTTATATATAAAGTTTTATTGATTCCTTACACGGGTGATCATTTTTGCTCTTCAGATGACACCAAAGCACAGAGGTGAGTGACGTGGTCATGACTGTAAGGAGTAACGTCATTCAAAGACACAAGTGATGTCATAATCTTGACATCAAAGACAAGCCAAGAAAATAAACACACAGCACCACCTTCCCACAAGGTTGCACCCCAGCTTTGGAGAAGCACGGAGACTTATCTCCACCATCTGGCTTTCATCCATTTCTGTTCTTCTGAAGACTTCGTCCTAACAATTAAGGATCCTGTTCTAAAACTATATTCAGGACTGTGGCAGTACATACCTGTAGTCCCAACACTCACACGGGAGGATGGAAAATCTTAAGGCCAGCCTGAACTATACTGTGTGATCCAATCTCAACAACAACAACAATAATAACAATAGCACACTGTTGTTATACCAGTGCTGGGTGTGATGATGCACACCTAATCCCAGCACTTAGGAGCCAGAGGCTGAAAGATCCAGAGTCAGTATCATGCTTAGCAACACAGGGAGTTCAAAGTCACCCTGGGCTACATGGGACCCTGTTTCGGAAACAACAATATCAATGTTAATTATAACAACAACAAAAAATATTTGCTTTAAATAGACATAATAAATGTACATGTTGGTGGGGTACATGTGACATTTCTAGATACATAATTGCTAAAGATTCTCAAACCTTCAAGCTTACTTCTAAAGCTGGTTAGAGATCTAACTTCCAAGGCTGGTTAGAATCTCATCATTTCCAACCCCTTACAGTGCTGAGAAACCCTGGGATAGAGCCTCCTATAGAATAATAGCTACCTCTAGACAACTGAGAGTGGATTTTTTTTTTGCATCTACCCTTATACAAAGCACCTGGTCATAAGAGTTTGTTATCAGCTACAGCGTGGCTAAAAACTGTGCCCTCTATCTTTTCTCTCCTTTTCCCCCTCATCCTCCCAAGGTACACATGCAGATGTCTTGCAGAGTAGTCAAAGGGACCTTCACGCGGAGTCTTCCTGTGGGGTTAGCAATGAAGACCGGCCCGGAGGGAGCAAAGAGAACGTGGATCAAGGATATTGCGTTTAACACATAAACTTTCTCTGAAATGTTTGCACATCCGAAGTCAGCTTTCTGATTACATGCAGCTGGGACTCAGAGCCAAACACACAACACCATGGAAAGTCAATATTCTTTGGCTCAAATTGGAGTCATCACAGCTTATACCCGTGTCCCTCTCACAACCAGGAAACCTCAGTGAGGCAATGGCCGAATTGTCTTAAGCAGCGGGAGGTGGTTTAGCCATGTTTTGCAAGCCAAGTACCACTTCGGGAGGTTGCCAGCCTGAAGGGACCCACCAGCACTTGGTCTACGAAGATCTCGAAACCCACAGCTGTGAGGTAGCACTTTTGCCACTGCTATATTAAAGGCTCTCCTTTTGACTGTCTGTAGCACGAGGCATATTTCATCTTCTCCCCTATCCCTGCTCTTGTGGCTAAGCAATAGGGAAGCAGGAAATAGACTCTCTAACACAAATCACCGAAGACATGTGCCCAGAGCATAGTAGGTTCTTCACAAATGTTGGTTACTTTTCTTCCTTCTCCTCAGATGAATTGAAAATAAACAAACAACAGCAAACAACAACAGCGACCACAGGAGATCTGGAAGGTAGCCACAGCTCAAAAAGAAACTTTTCAAATATCTGAGAAGTTCCTTTGTACGATAAAATTGAATGTCCAAATAATGAATGGAACTTGGTACTGTTTAACAGCAATTTTTAAAAGATTTATTTGTTTAATTTATGTGTAAATAGATAAAAAACAATCAAACACATATTCTGGTGCCCAGGGAGGCCAGAAGAGGGCATTGGGTCTATGGGAGCTGGAGTTACAGGCAGTTTTGAGCACAAAGTACTCTTAATGTTGAGCCATCCCTCCATCTCTCCTGACTGCAGTTTAAACAGTAATAAGGGAAATAAAAATCCCTTGGTAGGGATGTGTGATCACACAACTTACTGAAGTTAAAAGTAAACCAATATATTCTAACAGATATTAAATATAAAACAATGCAAGTAAAAATATTTTTTATTCTATAAAACATAGCAAAAACTGGGGATATAGTTCAATCAGTAGAGTTATTCCCTGGAATATGTGAGGCCCTGGGTTCAACCTGTGCCCTTCCCCTCAGAAAAAAAAATCACACCCAGATTATTATGGTAAAATCCCTACTATCCCTTGGACCTATGTGTGGTGAGACTTAGCCAGAGCAGAGAGCCCTGCGCGAGGACCGCACTCATGCCTACAGCTCTGTTCTAGTAAGAAAGTTTTGCTTCAAGTACTCCCTGTATTGTGAACATCAGTTCTTCTCCTCCCACAGACACGCGTATCTTCCCGGAGCTAATTTCACAAAGCCCAGAGAGGTTTAGGATGATTCATTCAAGGTCAACTCCCAAGCCAGTGGAAAAGCCATAAAGGCAGCCTTTCCTCCGTCTGGGATTTCTAGCATTGGGCCAATCTACAGGGGAGAAGCTTTGAGTTTTACTTGTTGGTTTCAAAGCTCTCTTGGGTATTTCAAAGCATCTTGGGCTGACAAGATAGACGACAGAGGCTTTTAAACAAATCTTATTAACATTGCACAATTTCACATTCCTGGGCCTCTAACATGTGCCAATTAGCTTTTAACATATGCATTTAAAATGCACTGGATAATCTATTCAAAACTGCCCTCAAATGCAAGAGGGCTCCGTAGCCTAGGGCTCACTAGCCTCAGAAATCAGATTGGACCCGATTTCTACCCTGTTAAACGCTACTGAATCACGAGGCATGTTGAAAAGAAGGGCTCTCCATTGCAGAGCTGCCTCTCCTGCTCCAGACCCATTCCGGGATAAGACCCACATAAACAGCGCCTGGGAAAGCAGGGAGAAGATGGGACAGAACAGGAGAAGCATTGGAGGTGGGAGTAGGGGAACCAATATTGGAAGCACTGAGTTGCCCTTAAAATAAGGGTACTAGGGGCTGGAGACAGAACTCAGCAGTTAAGAACACTGGCTGCTCTTCTAGGAGACCCAGACTTGATTCCCAGCACCTGCATGGTGGCTAACAACCATTTGAAACTCAGGCCCAAAGGGATCTAATGCCCTCTTCTGGACTCCTCAGGCACTGAAGGCATGTGGTACACAGACACAGATGTAGGCAAAACACTCGTCTACATAAAACAAACACTGAGAGGATAAAAGTAAGTAGCTCAAAAAAACAATAAAAAAAAACAAACAAACAAAATGTAAGGAAATAACTCAATAACTAAGGGCACTGGAGACCTTCACCCCCGCCGCATACACAGACAAGGCAGATAACAAGCCCTATTTAAAAATAAATAAATAAATAAGTAGGTCATTCATCCTGTTTTGAGGACCTTGAAACCCCAACCAGAGCAGCCAACAGCTCCAAGGCTCTGACAGCCCTGGAGAAGACGGCCTCCAGCCATGGAAACCTAATCCAAGGGAGTTGTTTGTGCTTTGCTTTCTGCCTTCTGCCACCACCCTCCAAAGCTACTTGATCAAACAAGCGGTCATTTATTTCCCTGGCATCTCCGTATTCGGACAAACTCCATTTACCATTTGACTGCGACTGAATCATGGTAGCTGTTTTCCCTCTCTTCTGCTCATATCTACCCCCGCCCCACCCACTCAGGCATTCTCTGTGGTCAAAGAATGTTTCAGTATTAGTGTTCAATACAGCAAATGTCAAGTAAACACTCGACACATTTCCTGAGCTATTTAAAGCAGCCCCAGCTCTTATTTGCTCTGAAGTACGAAACTGTACATTTTCTTCACTGGCGCCAGGCCCTATAGTGATCGCCGTCAGGGAGCAGCCCTTAGAACATTCACAGACAGCTTGAAACCAGCGGCACTTTCATAGTGCCTCTGCCAAGATTTTCCTACTTTCCATATTTTATGGCATGGTTTTGAGACAATGGACAGGCGGCAACAAAGTGTCATCTGTGGTTCTGTGGCTCTTTTTCTTTTTCATCTTTAAAGGTTAATACGCACATTGTCTCAACACAAATTGAAGAGGAAGTGGACACAGTGAAATCTCATTATATCACTACTTATTATTCCAGACCAAAATCATGACCATTCAACACACCCATGTGAGAAAATTCAGAATCATTGAGTTGGCGTCGAGGGTAGTGACACACTCCTTTAATGTCAGCACTCGGAGAGGGGGGCAGAGGCAGGCAGAGATCTTTGTGAGTTCAAGGCCAGCCTGGTCTACATAGCAAGTCCAGGCCGACCAGCCAAGGGCTAGATTGTAAGACCCTGTCTTAAAAAAAAAGAAAAAGAAAAAGAAGAGAAGGAAGGAAGATAGAAAGTAAAATAGATAGTTGGTTCATGAAAGTGTCCTCCAAGAGCGGCTGATAAAAGACATACACTATATTTACACATAGAAATGCAGACAGCTCCAGAAAATCACGAGCCAATCCAAGTATACATTTGTAAATGTGTACATAAAATGTCTTGTACACATACATATTTATATGCAGAAGACCTTATAAGCACTTGAATGTTCTGCTAAGACATCCTTCTTCATCCCTTTAAATCTATGACATATTCTGGGACCAACGAGATGGCTCAGTAAGGAAAGACACTTCTCACAAGTTTGAATACTTGAGTTTAATTTCCAGGACTCATGTGGCGGAAGGACAGAAGTGACTCATGACTTCCGAACTTGCATTGTGGCATCCATGTATAGCTATTCTCCCCCACCCCTACCCCGCTCTCTCTCTCACACACACACAATTAATCTTAAAAATGAAATAAATCCATTAAATAGTCATAATTATATGTAAGTAATGTAAGAGGAATAGTTCTCAATTCTAAATGCCAAACCATTAAGACAGAGTTGTTTAAAACAAAAAAAAAACTCTTTTGAACAACAGCTTAGAGAATTATTCAAATATGTTCTCCAATTAATGAAAGAATTCTGTCATTCTTGCCATGGTCAGAATCTACTTCATTTTACACATGTGCACACACACACACACACACAAACACGCACACACACTGCTGCTTGCTGAATGGCTGCATTGAAATATTAAGAGACAACAAGGCTGCGTTATCTGAACATGTTCCATTCAAGGGTTTTTGATTGTGCTACGCGGCGCCCTTACACTGTTTCTGAAAAATGCATCGCTATTTTAAGTCACTATTAAAAAGCACATCTATAGAGCTAATGTTGGCGAATTATAACCTGACAAGCCTGTGAGAGTGCTGTCAGCACAGTCAACTTAAATAACGCATCTCACTTGGCCCCTTTGTTCAGACCCTCGGCTGCACACCTTACATGGAAGAGGACAGAGCCCTTTAGACAAGCATAAGATCCTGTCGCCTCGCCCAGAATCCGCAGGGACAGTCACTTTACTGGGCCTGAATATGACACTGGGGCATTCTCTCTGATGTTCTAAAGCAGAGCTAACACTGTCCTTTTTTTGTTTCGGATAATTATGGCAGTAAAGAGGGAAGATGAGGAGGTCTGGTAGATGTAAGAGAAGACAGAAGGAGAAATGACCCAGCAAGGGTGGACTTTTGCAATATATGTGTATGTGTGTGTGTACAATATTTTTCTATAATGGCTCTTTCCAACCTCACCTCATTCCTGGTGTTAGAGATTCAACCCAGGGCCCTGTGCATGCTAAACAAACAGTCTACCACTGAGCTATTATCCCAGCCCTTTACAGTGCTTTAATTTAAGATGAAAGGTGTCAAGATCAGAGAGCACCACACAGGAGCATCAAATTTGTGGTCATTTAAAAATCTGGGTAGAGAGTCAAAATGAGAGCTTACCAAATGACTCGTATTTATCTTGTAGATAGGCCTTTCTGCATATGCAATATATAGTAAAAAGAATTCTGCAAAAGTCTTCTGTGTCAGCAATGCAAAGTGATGAAATATTGCTCATTACCGGCCTGGGGCTGAGGTTGAGATGGTGTGAGCTGAGCCTTCATACTGTTATTTACCAGTTCCATGACCTTGGGCAATCTACTAACCTACTGACCTTATCTGTGAAGTGGTGATAATGACAACGTGAGTAGGTTTACCATGAGGATTAAATGATTAGCAGGGTGACTAATTCCTCCTAAATCCCCTGGCATGCTGGCTAGCCAGAAAAAAAGAAAGAAAGAAAAAGAAAACCCCAGGCTCTGTGTATTGGGGTTTGAGCATCATATATACTTCTCCCTGTGTTGTCAACCACAAATCTGAAAAGCAAATAATTACTAACAATGTCTTCTTAAGTGAAACTATCAACAAACAAGTTCTGCTCTTTCAAGTGTAATTCTATATGTACGTCTGAAGAATAGGCCACGTGACTGAAAGAGACAAAACTAACAGCGCCATAATAAATGTGTGAAGCCAGCAAGCGCCCAGGTGCCTGGTCAGAGGCTGTCATTAGCATTCATATCAGTGATCTTCTCTAAGAGAACAAACTTCTGGGCTGGAGAGATGGCTCAGTGGTTAAGAGCACTGGCTGCTCTTCCAGAGGTCCTGAGTTCGATTCCCAGCAACCACATGGTGGCTCACAACCATCTGTAATGAGATCTGGTGCCCTCTTCTGGCGTGCAGACATACATGGAGGCAGAATGTTGTATACATAAGAAATAAATAAATAAATCTTTAAAAAAAAAAGAGAACAAACTTCTGTCATGGGACATGATATAAGCCTAATTTAAAGTATGACGGGAACTACTAAACCAGACATGGTGGGACACAGCTGCAATCCCAGCATATGGGAAACTGAGGCAGGACCTATTAACATGAGTGTGAGGCCAGCCAGGGATACCCAGCAAGCCTGTGTCTCAAAAACAAAACAAACAAAAACAACTGTCTTTATATCTATTCACTTTACCAAAATATATTGAAGTCTAATATCTTACACATTGACAAAGAATAATAATTGAAAATTGACTTATCTCCTTATGGTGGTTGAATAAGAAGAGCCTCCTATAGACTCCTGCATTTCAACACTTGTTCCCCAATCAGTGGTGCCATTTGGGGAGGCTATGGTACTTTTACGAAGTAGAGCCTTGCTAGATGAAGAAGGTCATTGGGGGAAGGCTTCGAGGGCTTATAGGTTTATCCTACTTCCTGTTTGCTCTCTCTGCTTCTTGTTTGTGGATGGAAATGTGACCAGCTGTCCTGTCCTGTGCCATGCCCTCCCTGCCATAATGGACTCTATCCTTCTGGAACTGTAAGCTAAATTAAACCTTCCTTCCTTGAGTTGCTTTGGTCATGATCTTTTTTTTTATCACAGATACAGAAAAGTAACTAATACACTTTTATTAAAAGCTGTCCCTTAAGTACCATAGAAAAAGAAATCAAAGATTAATCCATTTGAAACTACAAGTTACACTTACTCAACATTAGTGTTCTCTAAGCATAGCATTCAATAAGCAGCAGGTTTACAAGAAATTATATGATGATTATGAATGTCAACAAAGTTGAACAAAAAGATGCTTAAAAATTCTTCTGACCTGAAATATCATAAATGAAAAAAAACCTACCAAATAATCCAGGAGCATGGATACTTCTAACTTAAGAATGCACTGCTCTGTGAGTGAAGAAATTGATCCAAGTTACTTCATGGTGATTAATCTCAATTACTGCAGCAAGTGCAAGCCACAGCTCTTAATTTTAGTGTTTATTCTATTAACTCATAGTACTAACATATAACACCAATAATATGAGAAACACATATCTAATTTTTACATACCCAGAGTTGCAAGTATAAGGCTGTTTTTTCTTTACTAATCCCTCATTGCCAGGTTTGAGACATAGCGTAGTGGTAGACTGCTTGCCTGACATCATTGAGCCCCAGCAGCATCAAATAAATAAACACATAAATCTTAATCTCCCTTCACTTTGCTTGTTGAGCATTAATTATTAGCTTAATACAACGGTTGTTCTGGGAGAAAGAAAACAACCTCAAAACAAGACTTCTCCAAGGATACAAAGAGTCACTCCAATTGCAACAACAACAACAACAATGTCAGAAAGCAATAGGTTTTATATTACATATTAATTTAAAGCTTATGACCAACTAAATATTTTAAAGTCATGCTGTAGCCCTAGAACTGGCCCAAAGTAGATGTATTTAGTGCAGTACCAACTACGAGTAAGCCCAAAGGAAAGTCCAATTTGAAGGATCAAATTCTCCAACCCAGCTACTTACATATCTACACTGATGTCACACTGCATCTGAGTCTGACTTATATCTCAGGCATAAATCCCATTACAATCTAAATTGAACAAACTCACCAGTATTTCATGTCAATCACTAAAGCCATTAATTAGCAAAGGTAACTTGTGAGCAGAAAATCCAAAGACATAAAGATTTCAAATTCCCAAAAACATTCAAGTTAAAGAGAAAAGCATGAGTAAGACCATTGCTTCTCCATAGAGAGATGGCTCATCAAGTAAATGCTGGCCTTGCAAGCATGAGGACAGGAGTTTGAGCCCCAGAATCCCATGTTATAAGGAAAAATAAAATAAAATAAAATAAAATAGGGTGGGTATGGTGGTGCTTGCTTATAACCTCAGTGCAGGAGACAAAGGGATCATGGGGACTAACTGGCCAGCCCGTCTATTCTCCTTGGCGAGTTCTGGACCAGTGAGAGACCTTGTGTCAAAAACAAGAAGGAAAGAGAGAAAAATGAAAAGGAAAAAGCTGGCTGTATGTGGCTCATGCCTCTAACCCCCCAGCACTTGGGAGGTGGAAGTGGGAGGCTTGCCAAGTGTTTGAGGCCAGCCTGGACTATATGCAGAGATTCTATTTTAAAACACTTGCATTTAAAAAAAAAAACAAAACTTGCATTTGTTTTCTTACACACACACACACACACACACACACACACACACACACACACACACACAGAGAGAGAGAGCCAATCTGATGTTATTTAAATATCATGAACTATTTCCCTAACCACGCACAGATGTAACTACGAACTCTTCTGCCAACTACCTAGTTCAGAAACTTCGGTCTATTTTTAATTATTTGGTTCAGAGGACCCATTTGTGATTAACTTCTGTGTTGGATGGCTAGGCAGGTCAAGTTCCTGACCCACAGCAAAGAACACACAGAGAAGCTTAATCATTTTTTAAATAGCGAGAGCAATATCGTAAACCGTGTGTAGGAACAACTGATTCCCCAAAGTCCTGCTCACAGTAGTTACAGCTAGAAGCTGGGGCATGTATCTTCAGTGAGAAAACAGAGGACTCTAAGAGATCTTGAGGAAGCGACACCAAAATGAACTTCTTAATGACAAGGAGATTTTCCTCCATGGAAATAACAGAACAAGAAATAGGAAGAGATGAACGGGTTGTATGGACTAATGTCAGTCCGGTCAGGGAGCAGAGTGATGAACAGAAAGCCAAAAGTTTTAAACCCCAGATGCAATGAGAAGCTGAACAGGAAATGCAAACCCTCACCCCCAGAGCAAGAGGAAGCCCTAGAGCAGAAGTACAGAGAGACAATGACTGAGCACTAAGGCTGAAAAGACAGTCGAGATAAAAAGATTGAGCAAATCAAAGCCCATATTTCAATGGGAATTAATTTTAAAAATGTCGTATTTATTGTGTGTGTGGACATGGGATAGGGGTACATGTCACCAAGCACATGGCAAAGTCAGAGGACAACTTTGTGGGGTCAGTTCTTCCTTCTTTTTTTACAGAGATCCCAGGATGCCAGGGTTGAGCAGCAAGCACCGTTGGCCACAAAGCCATCTCACCAGCTCTCGATATGAATAGTGTTGTATTGTGTTTTATTTATGAAATAGGGTATCACTCTACAGCCCAGGCTACTTTGGAACTCACCATGTAGCCAAGTGTGCTTCCTGACTGTACCTGGCAAATTTGTTTTTTTTTTTTTAAATAGTTTCTGCAGCCTGTGGTGTGATGATTCACATTTGGAGGTGATGGCCGGAGGACCGGGACCTCAAGGCTGGCCTGGATCATGTGAGACTAAGTCTCACAACAACATCAAAGGAACAGAGGAATAATAATAAAATATTTTCAAAACGAGAAAACCACAAACAGAAGGGTAAGTTAACACAATGAAAAGAATGGAAATTAAATGTAAGATACTCAGAGCCTAGGAATTAGAACAGCGCAGCTTGGCCCCACAACCCTAAATATTTTAAGTTATCCTTTATCTAAATCCTCAACCCCCCCCCCCAAGAAGCCTCAGAGTCTCCAGAGCCCTAGGCCGCAGAACTTTCAGGAGTGGTAGCTAATAATGGCAATTACATTTGCATTGGGTCAATGTCAGCGGGATCTGGGGTTTCAAAACCCACCATAGAACAATAGACTGTCTGCTACTAGGATGGAAAGGGGAGGTTTCCTCGGAGCTTGAGGCAGACAGAGCTCTTACTTCTAAAGGGCAGCTCCGTCAGCCGCGAGCACTGGCTACAAGCCCTCTGCAGGATAGGTCAACATGGAAAAGTCACATTTGTGGGTAATTATGAAATTTCCACAGTCATAAACAATTCCAGATGTTATTATGGGGGGGGGGTGAAAGGTAATCTGCTGCAGAAAAACCAAAACAAAATAAAGTTGACTTCTACAATTTTGCATACATATGAATATATATTCATATTTGTCCCCTATTACGCAAATAGGTGAAGTACAAGTAAAAATGGATGTTGGCAAGAGATCAGAATTTTCTTTTCAAAAAGATGTCTACACTTAAAAAGAAGCACACCTACAAGTGAATTATAACTATAAATGGTTTCATATTACCAGCTCGTATCATTACTGTGGACTCCGGCTGGGGCTCAGAAACGCTTGTATTTTATTTTAGAGATGTTTCTCTCTGCTGTAGCAGAAGCCAGTGTGGTGCGATTTGACCTGAGCCTTTGTCCATAAAACAATCCTCTCAGATATGTAAACAGGGATTTGATTTTTTTTTTCTTTAAGTCAAAGAAAGCCAAAACTATGGTTGTCAGAACAAGCACCTCTTTCTGTGGAATCCTCTAGTGAAATGAAAGCCATTCAAGTTCAATCAACTGCTGTCTCCATCCTACAGCACACAGCAGATTTATATTTGAGAAGGTTTTGACCGAGAACAAAATGTAACTGAAATATCCCCACCATTCCTTTTGTCCTACAGAACATTCCATGGGCTGAATTCCCAACAAGGGGCATGGGTTTGTCAGTTACTGTCTGCACTTCTCCAGCCTAGCCTGTTTCTGCTGCAGATTGCCAGTGTTGACCCTTTCCTGCCCAGACACCTTTTGGATATGTTGCAGCTTGTCATAAAGAGAAACAAAACCTATAGCTTTTATTCTGTGCCACCTTCGAGCCTTCATGGCTTTAAAACTAAGTAAGCCCTGTTGTTTAATTCAGTGATAGGACATTTTTTAAAATACTTATATGCTTATGTAAACAACAGAAAACCAGAGCGAGAATTCTAATACCCCCCACACACATGTCTGCGCACAACCTATCGCTGTTGTATTTGAAAGCTCAACTTGCGGTGAGAGACAGTTCAGAACCAGTAGGAACAAGTCTGGGCAAGATGAATTTAGCCTTGACTACAAGTTATGCTGGTGGGCGAATGCCAACCCAGAGAGAATGGATGCATGTACTGTGTCTAGCAAAGGAATAAGTAGTGTGGGCGCAATGATACCCCAAAACTGAAGACAGACTGGAAGCCCTAGGGAAAACAAAGGGCAAGCAGTGCAGCATTCAACTGGGTCTGACCATCAGTGACTAAGCCTAGTTCAAAATGAGTAGGAGGCCAACTCCAGACAATGGGATGGCTAACACACTGGCTGCCAGGGACGACGTCCAAGGGGAGGTCTCTGAAGCTGGGTGTCATCCATTAGGGTGGCCCAGAATAAAAATGGTGATACATTATGCCTCCTGGCGAGTTCATTAAAGACACCAAGTCCTGAGGACTCCCAGCGAAGATCCTGGGGGCAACAAGTGACGTCCACCAGCATTTTCTGTTCTGGAACCTGTTAGAGAGAAACATTCTTAGCTACTCCATTACCAAGTTAAGTTCCCTGCAAGACAAATCACCTTGACTTCTGTGGGGGGAAGAAAGACTCTAAAGAGATAGTAGGAGGGGCAGGTAGAGAAGTACATCCAATTCTAAGTGTTTCTGCACCTTAAGAGCTTGCTAGCCTGCCACCAGATGACATCTGCAAAGATGGGAGAGATTGCGTTACAGTTAGGACACACGCTCCAGGGCTCTGGAGATGGACAGCAATTAACCACAAAAAGATGTCAATACATAATCATCACAGAAGCAATTCACGAGCCTGAAGATTCACCTGTCTTTGCATCTGCAACAAGCACCAGGCAGATTCACGGGCAGTGGGACACACTTTGCTAACCTCTCCTGCAATGACCAAGAGCAAAACAGCAGGAACCTACAGACAGGAAATTGGCCTGGCTCCATCTTCCCACCCACCCACCCAGGAAGGGACTTCTCAGATCTCTGAATTCCAAATGCCAGATCAATTTGAATTCCTGGTGTTTCCAACCTTGCCAATAGGACTGCATTAAAGGAGAGACAGCTCAGCCATGAAAGTATAGTAGCTGTAAAAGGAGACCCTTTCTCCCTAGCCCTCAGTTCATCAGGACTTGGGCACTCCTGACACATCTAACATCTAAATGTACAAAGGAACGTTCCAGGACCGGAGAGAAACTCAGTGTTTTAAAGTGCTTGCCGCTCTTACAGAAAACTGGAGTTCAATGCCCAGCACCATGCTGATGGGCTCACGGCCACTTGCAACTCCAGCTCCAGGGGATTCAGCACCCTTTTATGACCTCCACAGGCATCTGAATTCACATGCAAACACACACAAGCACGCGCGCGCGCACACACACACACACACACACATTCACGCACATAAAATAAATCTTAAAATGTCCCAAAGGGCATCAAAAATTTGCTCATATTCAAGAGGCTGAATTGCTTCTTTATTTTACCAGGTCCATCTCCAAACTTCTCTGTTGAACCAACTTGATAAAATAAGGACATATCCTATAGTTTTATGAATTCAGAGGCCTACTTGCATAAGGCCCAGGGGAATCTTGGTTGTACTGGGGGATCGAGGACTGAGAAAGACTAAAAGTCAGAAAACCCAGACTATAGATCTAAGGATTTGGTTATACAATACATTATCTTTCTTTTCCCCTTCCTGTAACCTAATACCTGACAAGAAACAACTTCAGTGGGGAATAAGAGTTTACTTGGGCTCATACTTAAGAGGAAATGATGGTGCAGCACGTTGAAGGTCTCTGGGCTGTGGCCGCAGAAGCATGAAGCTGCTTGTTCACATCTAGGTGGGACAGGGAACAGAGGGAAGGCCACAAAGCATTCTGATGGTTTCCTTTTTTGGTTCCTTTGTAGTCCGTAGCATGTGCCACCATATCCTATGTGGGTCCTTCCTCCTTAATTGATCCTTTCTGGAGACTCCCAGAATTGTCTCCTATGGGATTCTAGATCCAGTCAAGTGACAATGAAGGTGAACTATGATACCACTGGGACCCCATCAGGCAGTGTCAGAACTGCCAGCTTCTGTTGTTACTGTTGCTGTCTCAGGTGATGACTAGACTCCACTCAAGGAAACATCCTGACTCTCCACTGAGGCCATTTACCCATAGTACTCAGATTCGTGTGACACATTGTAATCAAGGAAGGCAGACCCATGACATACCAGCCACCATAAAAATACTGTGCCTCGCTGTGGGTGTTGAGGCCGGAGTTTCTCAGTCAGAATCTCTGAGTAAAGTACCAAGCGATAAGGGGAGCTCTGACTCATTCTACAGAGAAGCAGGAAGCATAGGGCTTCCATGACACTGAAGTCTTGGAAGACCCTGGACATTTAAAAAGGGGAAACTTTAAATGATGATGATGATGCTGAAATAATTTTCTAAGACTTTAGGGCAAAGAGCCTCCATTTAGTGCATCAGTCAGAGGGAACTTGGAGAACAGTCACAGTCGGGTCATGTGACATTCTCTGCTTAGCAGCACAGCTGAGCCAGTTCCTCTCTCCTTTCCAAAGCCTGGCTGTCTTCCTCTCTGCTTCACATGAGAATGAACTCTGACTCCCAGAGTTTGGTCTGGAGTAGGTGAAAGAAGTTTTGGTCTGGGGAGGCCCAAGTTTCAAGAAATGTATTTTCCGCTATGCTAATGTTGCCCGAGCTCACATTCACCTATGCTAATCTGCAGGGTAACTGAAATAGCTCCACAATGTGCCGGTGTCTCTCCTCTTTTATATGTTTATTCAGATTGTTAAAATAGTACTGTTCACCTGGGCGGTTCCAAGATGGAAAAAGAGTACAGCCCGTGACTCCTGAAGAATGGAGAAAAGGACAAAGGCCTGCAGAGGCGTAAGTAGAGCAAGGCAGCCAATATAGAACACCACAGTGTGGGCTTCGACGCCATTACTACATCTCTTTCAGATTCCATACAGAGCAACATTGTAATCCATTTGACAATTTCCTGTATATAATGTGTTTGGTTATTCTCACCCTAGCAGCATCTCCCCTTCCTCTCTTTTTCCCGCTGACCCCCTTCTTCTTCTCAAAATATCCCCCTCCACTCTCACGTCTTTTGCTTTGTGAGCCTCCAAGTAGAGATTAATTACTGGAGCATGGGCAAATTACCAGTGTCTATACCACTGAAGAATTTGACTGTCCTCTACCAGCAATCAATAATGCCCTTCTTAGGAATGGATAGGGCCTCATAAGCCCCTCTCCCATTCATAGAAGGCCAAAAAATAAATAAATAAAATAAAAAAATTAAATAGTGTTTTGGTTTTGTTTTCTGTTTTTGAGACAGGGTCATCCTATGTAGCCAGGGATGGCCTCAAACTAACAACCCTCCTGCACCAACTTTCACAGTGCTGGAATTGTAAGCATGAAGCACTATACTATTCGATGTTTAAGTTAATAATAGAATCATCTTTGCTTCTGTCGACACAGTAATTATATGCTTATCTTCTGAGGCTGTGAACATATGAAGGGCAAAACTGAGTTGAACTTCAAATTTCTGTTTTTGAGTGAAGCTCTCCCTCTGTAACCTAGGTTGATCTGGAACTCACTGTAACCCTACTGCCTCAGCCTCCTGCATGCTAGGACTATGGACATGAATCACTGCCCAGCTTCTAAAGAGAATCAAGTCAAGCAGCAAAGATGCATTGACAACAGGAAGCCCTCCTGCCCAGGTCCTAATGTGAAGGGCATCTCCCCCCCCCAAAAAAAAACCCTGTATATAGATGTGTACTTCTCTATGTCCTGGGTTCAACAACCCAGGAGACCTGAAAAATGTCAAGAGAATTTAGAATTGTCATCCAAAATTTCTCCTGCCCCAGAATCTCCCAGAGCAGAATAAGACAGGGTGGCTTGTGGATCTCTGTAGGACTATGAGGGGTCCAAGGGACTAGAGTCTTGGTTCCTGGTATTGGGATCCCATTTCCATCTGATGCGCAGGCTAGTGCATAGCTCCTTATCCCAACTACCAGATAGGGACACCATATACCTGCCAAAGGTGTCTTTATCTATTCCAGCAGGGCATCTCCTAGATAAACCATAAGCAAGAAGGAGGTGGCTAGGCCACTCAATGGAAGAGGCCCAGATGCCACCTTCTGATCATGCTCTATCCACACTCAACTCATTCAAGTTGAGTCTTATTATATATACAAAGGACTGCTTCATTGCCCACCTCTGAGCCAGAAAAATGTTTTTAAAATGATACAGAAGAATTGGGTGTGGTGGTTCACACGTGTAATCTCAGTGGCCATGGGACCGAGAGAGAAGAAGATTGCTACATGTTCAAAAGTAGCCTGCTCTACAAAGGGAGTCCAAAGCTAGACAGAGCCACATAGTCCGTGCAAACAAGTGTTATGGAAGAAGAAAGGGGCTGTAAGAGTTCAAACAGTCTTCAGCTAGCCTAGCCCAAGGGCTCCCTTAGGAAGGGACAGAAAACTGAAATTTTAAGAACAAGGGGAAATTAGCCAGGCAGAGGCAAAGGGGTGCTGGTCCTAAGGAAGGTGGTCCAAGACATTTAAAATCTCCAACAGCGGAGAATACTCAGGAGGAAGCACTCAGAGACAGCTACATGGGTGTCCCAGCTGGAGTGACAAGGGACATCCCAAGCCAGGGAGCCCGATTAAAGGTGCTGAACTTCATTCTACAGAGTAAGAACCTAGCCAAGGGGCAGGGAGAACATTAGCATAAACAAAGATACAAACAGATTTCTAATATTCAGGAATGTTTGCTCAGACTTCAGAGGGCAGAATGGGTAGGACTGGAACAAGAGTGTGTGCAGTCAGGTGTATTGGTACATGTATGCCTGAAGAGTGTGTGCAGTCAGGTGTCCTGGCACATTAATGCCTGAAGCCCAAGACTGGGGAGGTAGAGAGAGAAGGATCACTGGCAGTTAGAAGCTAGCAGCCAGGAATATACAGAACAATCCTGCTTCCAAAAAAGTCCCAACCACTTAATTGGGGAGTAAAGCACATTCTGTAGCATGTACATTATTCCCATATATATATATATATATATATATATATGACCCTCTGTCTCCAGAGTTACATTCAAAATGAACTCAAGCTCCAGCTTTTGTCTTGAACAACAGAAAGAGAAACGTCTGTATAGAAAGTCCATTCAATAGACACGTTGCATGCCAAGCCATTCCAGTCTGGCTGAGCCATAAGCCCAGATTCAGATCCTGAAACTTACTTTTGCCTTTGACTCGATACCCAGGAAACTGCTGCCAACCTTTCCTCACAGAAAGCCATCTACAAGGGAGAGCTACACCAGGCAAGGAGGGAAAGAGCTCCATGCCCCCAGCTCCAACATGGATGACAGTCAACCCAAGTTGCCTATCCTTCCACCCCTTCAGGGCATGTCTTCAGTCAACCAGCATCTTGGACAACTGGTACACTTTAACATTCCTGCTTCATCCCTTGAGGCCCAAGAGAGGGAGGAAACCGGACATATTTCCACCCACATTCCCAGGACAGGAAACATACAGGTCAGCCACAGAGAGCAGGGGGATCTAATACAGAGCAAAAGAAATGTGACAGCAGGGCGGTGGCCTAGAGTGAGTAAGGGTCAAGAGAGAATCGCAGATGGGAAGAGAAGAAAGAGGGGGGAGACTTTGGGCATGTACAACATGGGTCTTCAAGAGGAAATCATTCCTAAGAGAAAAAGGAGAGAGAGAATGAATGAATGAATTATTCCAGGAAGAGCCAGATTGTCGGCTGGCCTAGTACAGAGCTCAGAGAAGCTCAGATGTCCCTCTGATCTCATCTTTCTTCCAGGAGGGTCCACAATACAAACTAAAGAAATGAACAACCCATCATGCCTTGAACTTTTCTGTGCAACCCAAAGGCATTGTCAAGGGCTGGAGAGATTGCTCGCTGCTCAGTGGTTAGCGTGCGCTGCTCTAACAAAGAATCCAAGTTCAGTTCCCGGCACCCAGGACAGGTGACACAACCACCGGTAATTAGCTCCAGAAGGTACAGAGCTCTCTCTTCAGGCCTCTGCACATATTGTGTACTCGAGTGCACACACTCATACGCAGACACGCATGCATGCACATAATTAAAATTTAAATAAATATTAAAAAGCATTACCACCAGAATTTTAAAATTGGAGTGTGCAATAGATATGGTAGATATGATTTTTCAAAAAAGAGTCCTACAGGAAGGGCTTGTTTTCACAGATCAGCACACACAGAAACTCTCTACTAACTGACAGTCAAAAGGACAATTAGTAAGTCAACACAGAGTTGTGCTACCTGGAGTGAGATCAAAGCAGTGCAAATCTGAAAACCCAGGGGCCAGTTGAGCTCGCCAAAGAAATAAAATGGATGAACCTCACACCCTAAGTCAGGTTGAAGCAAGACCTGTTTCTCCATCATTAGCAGCAATGGATGTCAGGAGACATTCTGGAAGCGATTCAGGACAAACCCCTTCTCACTCAGCAGTCAGCCTCAGGATCTGTACCCTGAGCAAAAACTACTTCTGAGGGCAAAGCTACTCATCTTGGCTTCATGCTAAGAAACAGCAGAAACAGGCTGAGTGTCCCAGTGATATGCAACTTCACATGGAACTGATTGATAGACTGCTGCGTATTCCAGGAGACGACAGTTTTATAGTCTAGGGAGCAAATCAGACTGTTAAACAAAAATGGGAAAAACCAAATGTAAAAAAATAAAAAAGGTACATCTTAATTTGTCAAAATCTAGAATGGAGCAGGCAAAGCAGCTTGCTGGCAAGCCTTGGGATCTGAGTTTGATCCCTAGAATCCACATGGTGAAAGGAGAGAGCCTTCTCATGTGAGTTGTCCTCAGACCTACAAACACACACATAACACACACACACACACACAAACACACACACACACACACCACTAAATAAATAAACAAGGACTTGAATGGAAAAACCACAAAAGAACCGTGCTAGCTCTACATCTTGCTGAAGGCCTTGTTTCCACCCCTGAAGGGGAAGCAGATACTCTTCCAGAGACCATCCCACCTGCTGATGACATCACTTCCACACAAGGGAAGTGAGTCTGGTCCTTCCTAAGTTTCAAAGATCTAATTAGGGTTCACAGTTCTGTCCTCAAAGACGCAAAGGCATCCTCTTACCCCTGAAACATACTCTTGCCATTACTTTTGTTTCCTTCCCTCACCTCTAGAATACTGTGCCCTCAACGTTTGTGCATTTACTTTTGTAAGTGTGAGATTCCATCCTATGAGGTGATATGGTCAGGGTATGTGAGATTCCATCCTATGAGGTGATATGGTCAGGGTATGTGTACTAGTTGGATTTTATGTCAACTTGACACAAGCTAGAGTCATTTGGGAAGAGGGAAAATGTCCCCACCAAACTGACCTGTGGGCAAGCTTGTGATACATTTTCTGGACTGGTGATTGGTGAGGGAGGGCCCAGCTCACTGGGAGTGGTGCCACCCCCTGGGCTGGTGGTTTGGGTGCACAAAAAAAAAGAAGAAAGGAAAAGCAAGAGAGGAAGGAAGGAAGGAGGAAGGAAGGAAGGAAGGAAGGAAGGAAGGAAGGAAGGAAGGAAGGAAGGAAGGAAGGAAGGCGAAAAAATAGCATGAGTAAGCCATTGGGAACAAGTCAGTAAGCATCAATCCTCCATGGTCTCTACTTTAGTTCCTGCCTCCAGGCTTTGAATTCCTGCCCTGACTTCCCTCAGTGATAGAGTATGTGACCTGAGAGTTGTGGGTGGCATAAACCTTTTCCTTTCCAAGTTGCTTTGTCATGGTGTGTTATCATAGCAACAGAAACCCTAATTAAGCCAGCATGCTTATCATACCAACAGTCCCGAGACAGGCATTTTCTTCCCCATTCAACAGATCTGGGGGCCACAGACTTAAGAGATGTGGGCAGGGCCACTCAACCACAGCATCCCAGTCAAAATCAAAAAAAAAAAAAAACTTAGCTTCTACACAGGCGCAGGTAGGTATTCCAAAAGCTCCCAAATGTCATCTCATCCATTTGCACGCACCCGCCTAAAGAAACTATTAATAATTGCGATACATCTCAAGGCATCTGCACGAGCTGCTTATAAATGAACTGAAAAGGCAAGGGTGCATTGCACATGCTAATTGGAAGAGTTGAGGCAGAAGAGCAAAAGAATTACCTGGGGACTCCCACCTGCACCTGCAGGTAAAACCAAATGAAATAATCATAATAAAAAATGAAAAGCAGGTTATGGCCCTAGATACTGACACTCAGATCTAAGTTCCAGTGCGCCTCTTGCAAGAAATAATGCCACAATTAGCTGGAAGATTCCTCCTAGTTATAACACGCTCCCCCTCCTGAGAGGGCTCTTGTTTGGGGGTATGATAGCAAGAATAGTAAACACACACGCACGTACGCACACACACACACACACACACACACACACACACACACAGGAAGCTACTGCGGTATGAAACTAATATAGATGTGTTGATAAATGAATGTCGGTACCACTTCTGACTTACTCTCTAAACGATGACATAATAACAGGCAAAATATAAACTCTAATTAAATACCAAACCTAACAAAGTCAAACAACAGCAAATGATGCTTGACAGAAGCAAAGGTCTTAGGGGAGGTGAGGGGAAGAATTATAATGAAATCACAGAACTTGGCTGAGAAGAGAGATGGCTCAGTCGGTAAAGGGCCTGAGGCACAAGTGTGAGGACCTTCATCACACACATCAAAAAACAAAACCAACCAACAAACAAATGAAAAAGAAAAAAGAAACTGGACATTATGGTGTTACTCTAGAGCTGAGCAGGTGTGTGTGTGTGTGTGTGTGTGTGTGAGAGAGAGAGAGAGAGAGAGAGAGAGAGAGAGAGAGAGAGAGAGAGAGGGAGAGAGATACAGGTGGATCCCCAAAGTTTGCAGACTAGCCAGTCTAGCTAACAGGTAAAAGACTGTCTCCAGAATTAAGATGGCAAGAAACACAAAAAGACACTTAATGTTGACCTCTGGCCACCACACACACAAAATCAGAGAGTTATACAAGGTCAGCAAGGGAAAGGGCCCATGACATCATTTCTTTCCATTGCTTAGAGATGGGAAAACTGAGGCCCAGCAAGTCTTAAAGGCAAGCATTCCCTCTGATCTAACAATAAGGCAAAACAGAGACTTGGTTCCCAGACCAGCAGCTGAACCAATCACCCCTCCTCTGAACGCTGTGTGTTGGAAAGCTATTGCTCTCCAAGTCGTATTTTTAAAACAGCATTAAACATTCTATGAATATTAAATTCCTTTTTAATAATTTTCTAATGCATAGGGGCATATTTGAAGAAAGGGGGTCTGGTTTTGATTCCTTTTGGAAAACAGTACAGTGCCCGGGAGTTTAACCTAGTATTGAGTGAAATATTAACAGGCTATATAATGGTTTCAGTGTTTCTTCAGGAAAGCCAAACAGAATTCAAAAGGCATATCCCCCGGGGGCCTTTGGCGGTTGCGCTTCTGGGGCCCTCAGTCAACTCCACGGTCTACTCCACAAGCCCATCACTGTTAAGTAACTCATCAGCAAATAGAGGAAATTACCGAAGGGGATTTGCCAAGCAATTAGTCCTCTGAAGCAGATGACATACAACTGTTCTGGGGAGGAGCTTCCCAGCCAGTCATATGTCAGACTCGGAGCCTAGTAATCTGTAAATAAAATGCACGGTGCGCGATTGCAGCTGTGATGGAGCTGCCAGCCAAGCTCATCGCCAGTCAATCTCAGGCCCTTTCCCCTTCTCTGCACATCTGTAAAGGGAGGGGCATTGCCACTGCAGATAAAAGAAAGTCGTCGTAAATTTCACCCAGCGTCCAGAAGACACTCAGGCTACCTACACAGCACCTGGACACAAACGAGCTAAGAGTCACTGGCTGGGGAGGGGAAGGAACGCACAGGCGAGGGCAGGAAAGGCAATGGCGCAGACCACCGTGAACCCTGCACTCCTGTGTGGCTACCTGGCTACAGCTGACTGCCTCTGGCTGCACGTTTTGTTCTTAGAGTGTGCCCCGAGTGAAGCTCGGCATCTATCGCGCTGGAGAGATAGATCGCTCCTATCTGCCAAGTCGTGGAAGCTGAGCAATGACCCAGAGAAGCTCTCAGGAGTCAAAAGTTCAGCGGCTCCCTGGGACTCCGTGTTGAACAACATCTGGAGCCAACTTCAGCCAGTCCCCCAGAGCAGATAAGCAGAGTGCTGCTGTCATCATTTTCTTCAATTAATAATTACCAAACGTGCGTAGGAATCTTGGGGCCGCACCAGGAAGAAGAGGAAGAATTGTTACAAAGACAGCACCTGAATCAGAAGCTCATGGGAGTCTCTGATCAAAGGCACAGGCATGGAAATGGGAAGTTTGGGGCCCCAGAACAGTCCCCCATCTTGGTTTCTGAGCATCCATAACTTGGTGTCTGAGTTGTGGCTCGTTTATCATTCTTGGCAGACTTTGCCTTCTGTATCTAAGTGTGAGCTTCTTAATATCGATAGGACTCAGGGCTTGAGGCTAATTCAGAGCCACAGTGAGGAGTCTAAGCTAAGGCCAGTTAACTCCTGGCAAAAGTGGGCAAGTTGCTTACCCACTGTTGTGCCACAGTTTCTACATCCATGGCCTAGATATAACCACAGTGCCTACCAGATATGAGCTAATGAAGATTAAATGACTTCATGTTCCAAAAAGCAATTGTGTACTGCTTATCACTGTTTTCCCGCGAGGGTCTCTTCTTCCACCCTGGATACTCATTAAAGGTTTCCAGGCAGCCTGAGACAGCTCAGTCAGCAAAGCAAATGTGTGGACCTGAGCTTGATCCCCAGAACGTGTGTGAAAAAGTCAGGGGTGGTGGCATACACTTGCAACCCCAATGTTGGAGAAGGCCCAACAGAAGGATCCCTGGGGCTCACTGCCTGGCTAGCCTCACTGATCAGCGAGAGTCCCTGTCTCAGTGAACAAGATGGACAGCACCTGAGGAAGGACATCTGAGGTGCACCTGAACACATGTAGACATACAGGTGCACCTGAACACATGTAGACATGCACGGAACTTCACCCTTTTAATATTACTATTTATGTATTAAAATTTTCATTCTTAGACACTTGAGGTTGATACAAAAAGTTCGTAAACAACTCAGGAAAATAACAAAACAAAATAAAAACTTGAAGCATTCCTCAGGTTTTCCCTAATTTTATGTAATAGGCTGCTCACTAACACCACTGTGTGCCATGGACTCTTAGGCAAACTGCCCCCGCCCCTGAGAACTAAGGCTTAACAGTGATATATTTATTTCAATGGGATCTCAAGTAGCCCAAGCTTGCTCAAACTTACTAGGTAGCTGTGGCTGGCCTTGAACTCCTCACCACCCTGCTTCAGGCTCCTAAGTGCTAGGCCTATAGGAATACACAACCATATTCAGCTCAATCATATAATTCTTTACCTTCTATAGGGTATTAAGTAAGAAGCCAATTTGTTAAAGAGCTGTGTCTGGAATCTTAGAATTTTCTTCCATAAAGATCCATGACTATCTATCTCTTCATATATATTTTTTTTCCTCACATTTACAAGAACCTATAGAAAGCCCCCAGGAAATCCTCCAAAGTTATGAAGCACACCCATACTAATACGATTATCAAAAGTACAGTAGCTGAATTGCCACAAATGAACAATGGCTAAGTTGTTAAGTGGCTGACACAATGAAGATGCTTGTCACATGAGAAGAATCCATCAACAGTAGCAAAGATCAAAGACATGCTGGAGCAGGGGCACCATCGAAAGTCTTCGGAAAACCACTTAGAGGAAAGCAAAGGAAGCATTTGTTTTAAGCGGAGAGAGACTCCGCATGGGCTGCGTGTCAAAAGCGGCATTCGTTTTCTTACACATGCATATTAGAGCTGGCTAAAATTAGCTCAAGTTCCTATTTTATAAAGGAATAACTGTTTCAACAAGATTTCATGGCATTCAGTTGAACACAGACTTTCTAGGGTTCCGGAGCTCTCACAGAAGAAGCCCCCCTCCACGATCCACCCCTGCAACAACCCAATCCCTCCTGCCACCCTAGCTTTTGAAAAACTGGCAAACAAAGGCTGTGCCACCATTCAAGCCCCCTTGTTGCTGCCTCTTACCTTCACCTTCTGCATTCAGCGCCAGCTTCTGTGTCCTTAGATCCAGTCATGCCTTTTGTGTGTCCACCCCTTTACCAGGCATAAGACCCCAAAGGCCAAATTCAAAACCCTTTTTATGCCAGCAATGCTTCCAAGCTGCTCTTCAGACTGACTTCTCAGCTATTCCCATACCCTTGCCAGGCTCCTTGACTTCTGCAACTCAGAAACACCCCCCACCTTCAGCCACAGTTGCCCAGCCTACATACTACATACAAGCAAGCATTTGCTTGTTGTCCCAGCCACTTGCAAGACTTTCCTCTGTCTCTCTCCATCTCTTCCCACAGAAGTGCAATCCCAGCCTTCAGACACCAAATCACATGATCCTCCTCCTCACAGTCTTTCCTGAGCTCCCACCACCCTTTTAAATTCCTTCCAGGTCAGAATGTACCCCTCGGTAAGTACAGCCCAACCCTTTCAGCTTTGTTAGCTATTTCAGCGCATTCCTCCTTTCTCAAGCCTGGTCACGAAGAATGTCTAATCTCCTGTGGCTCTTACTCACTTTCATGTCCACAGCACCATGCAGTAGTTAAAAAAATACACAGTGAATGTATGAATGAATCACTTCTTTACATAGATAGTAACTGTGAATAAGTTAGGTCATAACTTGTTTAGCTGCATCATCTTTATAAAATAACAAGAGCCAGAAATAATAACCCAGACTTTCATTTAGAAGAATAACATGAATGTATCAGAATACAACATGATATTCTCTCCCTGCCCACATACAGCCATCAGTTGTAAGGACCATAATGAGGCCATTATGTATGCAAAATGCTTAGATAAAGTGTAGACATTTCTTTTCTGTGCAAGCACAGAAAATATCAACAGCCTAATGTTCCAGGTGACGTTGCACTGTTTTGTCAGTAAGGCCGTGAGTATCACGACACTTAACCAAGTGGTTATGAGGCCAGAAACCCCTGCATCTCAATAAGCAGGCCATGCTGCCCAAGATAAGACTCCTGGCAGCCTGTCTTGTTCGTAAGAAAATTCTTGAGATTATTTGGTAATAGATAATGACTCTCTTCAAATACCACAGGTTTTAAAAAGAAAAGAACACCTCACCCCACATACTCCTGAAACATATCTTCTGAAAGGTCAGTGCAAGAACCATCCACCTGGCAAAATACACGTATTAAGCAGGTTCCCCCATATTAAGAGGGAAAGCAACAGCCATGCCACCCTGCCCATTAGCAGACACCTGCAGATCTTAAGAGGCTTGCCCTGCCAGTAGCTAGACATCATTTACTGCCATTTAAATGGAGTCTCTCAAATCCACAGTCAATACACTAGAAAGAACCCATTTGCATAATTCAAAAGAATACAATGCTTGTGGCCTAGTAACTCCCTCCATTCTCTGCTTTGCCTCACAGAGGACTCTTAGATTTTTTTTCTGTCTATCTGTCATCTGTCTGTCTGTCCATCTGTCTTGGGAATTGAACCCAGAGCTTCACACATGCTAGGCAAGTGCTCTCCCACTGAGCTATATTTCCAGACTTCCAGCTACTCTTTCTAAGGCTTAAACATAATTATTAGTCAGACCCTTTTTTATTATTAGTCAAACAAACTACAAATAACTCTATTTGTGCACGCCATTCATCAGTTTATCTTACAGTGCAAAAAAAAAAAAGGCATGGATCCTATCACAGTAAAGTTAAGATAAGCTCAGAACTTAAAATTCAGAAAAATAAATAGAACCCTTATTGGCCTTGTAGAGCCACAAATACCTACAGGGTTGGTCCAAAGGCCAAGGGCTAGGTATATTTACTTGTTCTTAGTCATATATGGTCCAGCAGCAGCCATGGAAAAAGAAGAGATTTACATTCCCCCCTCCCTGTCTAGAATAAGCTATGTGCTAACAATGATAGTGTATGAGAACAGGCCATAAGCCATATGCCAGGCACACTCAAGCCACACACATGCAATGTTTCTTCAAGTCCATCTTCACAGTAGCCCTCTGTTGTCCTCATCTTGCAAGAAGAAACCGAGACGCGAAAAGGATGCAGGCATGTGCACAATCAAAGTAACATCTTGATATTTGAAATCCAAATACTCTGGCCAGTGTCAGAGCTTCGGGCTATTATCTCGGAGGCCGTGGAGCTTGTGCTTAGCTTAAAATCAACTGGTTCTGTGGCATAAACACAGAAAGCTGGTGAATTTTCTTGGGTGTTTGATTTTGTTTTGCTTTTTGAGAAGGGTCTCAGGCTGTATCCCAAGCTATTCTCAAGCTCACTGCATAGCTGCAGTTAGCCCATCCTCCTTCTGCCTCCATTCTTTGTATCAAGTGCTGTGACCACAGACATGAGCCACTATGTCCGGCTCCACTGGGCCATTTTGTAAATGAACACCTGGTAAAGCCAGTATCTACCTCTTGCTGAATAGATTTGGATGTCCTCGATTCGGGGTATGTGGTTTGGTAAAAGCGCCTTCTGCTTCTTACCAAGAGAGGAAACAGGAAAGTTCCAGAAACACTTCCTTCATTCCAGCAGACCAGCGGGGAACATTCTGATTCAGGAGGTCTAGGGTGGAGCCCCAAACTCTGTTTGAAACTCTCTGAGTCTGTTGCCCAGCCAGCCTTTGGAACTTCTGATGTTGCCTGGCTTCACGGCTTCCAGCAGAACTACTCTCAAGGCAGCTAGAAATCGATCTGTTATTTTCTATTCCACAACCCCCTCCCTCGCCTGGTTGTGTCCACTAGTGTCCCCAAGCCCTTTCAGTCCGACGTTCTAGCTGAATTCCATTCTCTCTGGATTTCACAGAAGGGCACTGGCCTCCTGTCTGCTCTTTAACAGAGAACCCTGGGTCAACAGTCCTTGCTTACATGCTGTTTCGAGACTCTCTCAGCCAGAAAAATTTACTGTATGTGAGGAAATCAGGAAGTTGTAAAATCCAAACAGACACAAAGAGACTCAAGATTCAACAACTCCTGGCAGCCACCGACCCAACAAACAGTTTTCTGCTTTCCTGAAAACGTATCATACTACAGTTAGAACCTAAAACAGGAGAACCATTCTCAGGGGAGATGGCAGCTTAGTGCTCTTAACTGACTTACAGAAAGGTGACATGTAAAATGAGCAGGCACAAGCCAGGCAGCAGGCATTGATCAAGACAAATTCAATGCAGATTTCTTCGTGAACCAAATAGACCACAACCATAGATGCTTTTATCCAGTTTACACACACACACACACACACACACACACACACACTGGGCAATTTTCCATACACTACAGTTATGAAGAAAATTATATTTCGCAGTTAACAGAGTACACGGCTGGTGAACAACCATCCCAAGTCAGATAGAAAATACCGTGAACCTCTCACCTGACATGGGATGCATTCCCTGCAGAAGGAGGTGATGTGGGAGGATGAAGAGACTCTTGAGCAAGGATGGCAGACAGATCTGCAGCTTGAACGGACTGCCCTGACGACTTGTTTCGGGACGCACAATGCTTCTACAGTGGTCCAGGAAGTGCAGGAGAAGAAATCCAAGGTGAAAGACCAAAAACAAACAGAGAAACAAAAAAGAACAAACTTCTTTTAAAAAGATGTCTACCTTAAGGTGTAGTCACTGAAATACAAGTCTTAAGAAGAAAATTTTGAATTTTGTTCTAAAAGAGTTACACAGATAGCAGCCAGCTTAAGACAGGTCTGGTTTTATTCCACAGGGCCCAGGGGAATCCAACATGTGAAATCTAGGCCACCTCTTCAGCCAAATGAAAACCTTGGTTCTGCATTTACAGCAGCCACTGTCATTTTCCTCAAACAGCTAACAGGCAAGCCCAGTCATCACAAATAGCAACTGGTAGAAAAGGGCATGGATGAAATAGGAATTGGGCCAAAAGCCTAATTTGAATTGAGTATATATTAACCTATCCACACATAACTTGAAAGACGATCATGACGGAACATCACATTAGCATACTAGCCCAATGGTAAGAGGGGACTCAAATGCAGAGGAAAATAAGGTTGCATTTTGAGAAAAGGTCTCATGTAGCTCAGGCTGATCCCAAACTTGCTATGTAGCTCAGGATGACCCAGAACTTCAAATCACAAATGCTGGGAATACAGCCATGTGCCACCATGCCCAGTTTATGCAATGCTAGGACATCAAAGTTACAGCTTTGTTCATAGTAGACAGGCACCTTTACCAAATGAGGTACTTGTCCAGCCCTAAATTTTGAATTATTTCATTGTTGAACAGATAATGTCTTCACTTTCATTTTGCCCCAACAGTCAATCAAAGTTACCCACTATATGAGGAATTTGTGAATGGATAAATGAAAGAAGAAATGAATGAATCTTCATGGATTTTGGTGCTTCTGAGATAATTTTGTGAATTAAAGATGTATGCACAGAAACAGGAGAAGTAGACAGCTTGATGGGCTAGCATACTTTTTAGCCTTAGCCATTAAAATCATATACTGAAGTGCTGGGGATACACAATTAACCAGATTAAACCAAAAGAACCAGCCATGCTGGTGGGATAAAAAAAAATCCCCTTAACTAAGTGAATGCTGAACTGGTTTTCAGTCAGATCACTGGAACCGAATGTGTTTAGACTGATTTTAAATTTAGTCTGGATTTCCTACGCTCACGCCAGGTAACAGTAGGAAGGAGAAGGCCCAGAATTATATTGGGTGTCAGAAAGAAACTATTCTGGAACTATGAATATGATCTCCAATGTGAGTACTCTGTAAACAGGTGAGGAAGCCAATTATCCTTGGGTACACGGCAGCTCATCTCAGGAGTCATAATTATTTTCAACCATACACATTCGCTATTTTTAAGAGCACAGCCCAGCTGGAAAGGGAAATTACTTCCATTTCTTTCCAGCACTTTGCAAAGTAATGAATAGTAGCCAAAGTATTCTTCCTTCTAACGAATCCATTCACCATCAGTTTATCTAAGCATCTATTAGGAGCCAGGGGCTGCTCTGCAAAAGAACTTTTTAACAGCCTTCGGTTTCCCCGTGTGCAATCTGTGTACAGAGAGAAAATCTCAAGTGGGCTATAATGTTCTTACCAAAAGAAAATAAGACACCATCTTTCCACTGAGAAGGCTGCTGGGTTACAAACGGTGACCAAGTTCAACAGGAGTTCACCAAATTCTATTTCATCTTAGTGCAGCATTTATTTTAAGGGCAAGGGAAGTCTTGATTTTTATCTGGTAACATTTCAGAAGAAGCTCAAAATACTTCATAATCACTTTCCCAGAAGCTGCAGGTACCGGGGACTTGGGTTTGCTTGTATGCGGATTTGTGTGCACACAGGGCCCTATTTACACATCGCCCGGCAGATAAGACTTGCTAGAGTCCAAATTACAGTCTCCTCCCATTCTGCTGAAGTGCACAGAACAGTCAAATGTGATGTAAATGCTGTCAAATATTAATTTACTCTAGCATTGGCATGTTTCCTTCTTTCGAAAAGCATTTGTCCTGCCACCCTAGCCAGAGTAAGAAAGAGTTATTTACTTGTGTCCCATCAAAGGAAAGAAACACAAGAATAAAGTCAAGGCCACATGAACTTACTGTAAGGACACACAAACAATAAGCAAGACAGTAAATGACGGAACATTATAGACAATGACACACACTAAAATTGGAATCTTTAATATTTCAAAAGCACAGTACTACCAGAGAAACACAGTACTACGGATAGTGGAAGATTACCAAGCCAGACAGCCCAAATAACTAAAAATGTGATGGTATACAAACACCAGGAGGTAACACTGAGTCAGGACCAGGGCCAAGGGCACAAAAAGAGAAAGTTTGCCCTCCACAGTGGCAAGAAAAGGCCTTCTCTTTCTGCAAGAAGCACACATGCTTACAGGTCGGCAGCTGTAATCACTACTAAAAATACCTGATAAATACATTGTTCTAAATCTGTCCCCTTAAGGCACTTTGGTGGAAGCAGGATGAGTCCTTGTGACACCAAATGATGCCCTGCATTCAGGGGAACACCTACCCTCCAAGCCCGAGGTCCTATTACACCAGGAGTTTTCTGAAAAGGGATTTTCGAGTAGAATACATTTGTTTGTTTACAGGATGGCAATTATCATTGCATTTTCATTACCCCACAAATGGTGTGCATTAAGAGTTATAGAAAAATCAATGACACATGTCTGCTAACATCAAACATGCCAAACAAAGTGGCGTGTGAGTGGCCCTGTTTGTCTATAATAGCTCTAAACATGTTTTAGTTCATGTGTGATAGTTGTAACAGGTAGCATAAACATTTCTAGTAAATTATCCTAAAGGGCTCAGGTTTATAAGGATTATAAAATACGCCATTGCACTGATTAAAGTCAAAAATACTTATAAATAAAATTGGGCAAGGAAAATAAAAACACCATTTCCACAAATAAAGATATATTACCACACAGCATTCCTTTTCTTCCATAATTTTAAGTATTTATTTTTTTAAAAAGCCTCAATCTAATTATAACTCTTTCAGCCAATATTTTTTCAATTATGTAAAGCTAGCATCCTATATTTGCATCATCATGGTACAGCTCACAGAAAATTGGAATGAGTAAATTTATTTTACTAAAGCAAATTAAATGCAACTAAAATGGTATTACTGATGACCCAGATATTCAAATCTTAAACAACAAACAAAAGAAAAACTGTATGTTAGCCCTTGGGCAGAAATTGTGGCCTCTACTGCTATTTCCACAATTTGTTGTTTTATTTAACAAAATCAGAAGGGCTGCCTCTGTTCTCAGGTTGGAGGTATGGCCAAAATCTGTTCTTTGAAGCAATTAAATCGCACAAACTTAACTCTCTCCAAACCAATCGTTCAGACTTGCGTGCTACTCTGAGAGCCTGGATGTCAGCAACCCCAACCCCCCAAAAATAAAGACAGACTGCCTCTTGTGAAGGCCCTTTTCATACGCAAGCATTTAAGCCTTTCTGAGTCTAAATTATGTGTTGCCTTCAGACCACTAGAGTTCAAAGAAATCAACATTCAGACATTCAAGTGCTTACATGAGCTCGGGCTTTTAGTAAAGTATATTTATTGACTATCTCCTAATAGGAAGCACAGTGAGCTGCTATGGTCTATTAGTCAGTAGAAGCTGCCAGGTCAAGGTATGCGCTGGAGCAAAATGCTCTTGACATTTCAGGATGGGAGAGAAAACAAGGTCACCTTATACAAAAGGAATGTGAATCCTTGAACTCTCTAATGACACTGGGAGCCATAGGAGTGTTGACTAACGTTTTAGCAATCTCTTCACCCTGGAGGTTCCTGAGACTCCGGGCAGTGGAAACTTTTAACCATCTCCAGCTATTTGATATGTAATCTGATGGCTCAAGAGTTTTTCTTTAATCTCTTGCTCAAAGCCACCTGAGAGGCCTGAAGTCTCTCTATGCTATTTCTAACAAAATACCATTGCTGGCCAAACCCTCTTAAGACGAAATTGGGCGGGGAGAGGGTGATGCCTTTTCTAGTTCTCAATTAAGTACAATATACTTCTCATATTTATTTTAGCAAGAGTTTATTTGTACACTGAAAAATACATGCACACGTTTAATTGCAAATCAAGCCCTTCTCTGTCTGCTGCAAAATGGAACCAAGGACCTCCAAGGATTGTGTAAAATGTCTGTCCTCTATTTTAGATCCTGTCTTCACATGAATTCACCTCTTAGAAATAATAGCTCATTTTAACCACAGTGATGTTTCACGGGACCAGGCCACAATAATGTAGCAACCACATAAACTCTGTAACCAGGGGAAACTCATAAACCCCCTGTGAGGAGAATTGAGTAACTTTCCTAATTTTGGCCCTGGAGAGGTGGGAGTGTGTGTGTGTGTGTGTGTGTGTGTGTGTGTGTGTGTGTGCGCGCGCGCACACACATGCACGCTGGGGGGATTCTCTCTGTGTGTTTCTCTTCCTTTCTTCTATTTTAACTGATTTAGCTACTTGGCCTTGAAACTATAAACTGACTGGCAGGGTCACAACTAAATTATGACACACTCATAGTGACTAAAACATTCCCCTTCATTTGGGCTGTCTGAACAGTGCCAGGCTCCAGCAGCTAACGCTACTTTTCTGTTGTCTTTTCTGTCATAATATAATTTTTCTGGCCTTAGCAGGCTTAAGGTGGTACCTCAAGTATACACTGTTTACTGGGCAAAGCTCCATGCATGATACTGGCTTGTAGCATCTCTCACTCAGCTGCAAAAAATATCTTCAGTTATTACTGAAGATCATCAACGATCAAGAGCAACAGATCCAAATTAAGAAAGATAGCATTCAGAATGCCTGCCTACTATCAGCATCCCTTTTGGGCTGTGAAGTTTTAAAATGTGACAGTGGGGAGTATACTTTCCGAAGAAGCCATCTCATCTTAGTGAACTACCTAGAAAGCCAGCCAGCACTGTCAGCAATTTCATTTCTCAAGCATGGCTGTGCTCTCCTCTCACACTTGAAAGGGTTAAGTGCTGACAAGGCCAAAGGCTCCAGACTGCAGAAGAAACATTGCTTCAGTCAGCTTTGAAAGGTTTCTAGCAAGTATCAAATACTTGTTGATCTGCTCACAATAAACACCAGCAGGATTGTCAGCCCCTTTTCACTGTTTGGGGAGGTGCATCTACACACTGCACCCAGTAGGAGCAGCGTGTTGGTTTCCTTTAGAAAAGCTGAGTAGCTAGAAGCCTCATTCAGTGTCTCCCGTTCAGATGACTGAAAGGAGATGCAATTGAAATGGCGAAGCCTCCCCTCTCTGGTTTGGGCAGCTCAAATACTGGGCATAAAACACTTGGAGCAGTTCAGGCAAACCCACCTGAATGGACCGAGCAACACTGTCTGTTGCCATGGCAGCCTGATCTAATTACATGAGTGATCAGGGCCAGAGTAAGTGCACAGAAAACTAACACCACCGACAGTATCTGTATGATGAGAGAGGCAGACAGGCAGGAGGCTGTTCAGCCTCGGCTTTATGTGGAAGGTGGCATTCAAGCCCATTTATTTGCAAAGCTGCTAAAATATTGACTGATGCATGGCCAGTTAGAGGACAATCAGAGGAGATTAAATGCCACAGCTAAACTGCTCTGGTGCAATCCCTTTTCAAGAGTTCGTGTGCATGTTTTTCTTCTCTTTGGAGGCTACCTCTAGCTTCCGCTGGCATAAACTTCATTCAAAAATAAAATAAAAATAAACCCTGGGCTATCAAACTGTCTTAGCTACCCACCCATCCTCAAGAAACCAGAGGGTGGGCTTAACCAGGGCTTCTAGGAACTGCAGGGCTCTTCAAAAAGCCAAACAGAAATAGCTTAGCGAACAATATTGAAAAAGTAAGCAGCTGCGCTGAAAATAACCAGCATGTAACTACCTTGTTGTGTACAATCTAGAGCAATGATGTTTAAATATTAAGAAGAGCTTGCATTATAAAACAGAAATGTCACTGAGATGAGACTACTAGATTGCTACAGGGAAACATTGCACACACACATTCCCTTGCATGCTGGGCAGGATGTGAGGTGAGAACTCGACTCTAAGGCATTACTTTTTATTCTGTAGGTGGTGTGGGGTCTTCTAATTTTACCAGTTGTAGTCTGTGGCTCTCTTTGAGAAGCTAAGAAACGTCTCCAGGGACAGAACCAGTTTGGAGGAGTTCCTACTGCACAGCATACGGTAAACAAAAATAGCTTGCCTTTCTTGTTAGCCACACAGCGCATTATATAACCAGCTTCCGACTGGCTTTTTTTTCCGTCCTTACTACTCTTCAGCAATTTCCCAACCTTCCCAAGTATTTATATTACCCTCTTATCTGTAGGATTATACAGAAAGAAAGCAAAACAAAACAGGACAGCCACGGGATCTAACTGAACTCCACCGTCTTAAAACCCTATTTTTTTTTCTGGCGGAGTCTAGATCACCATCCTACTTCCACCACCCACCACCCCCCACCACCACCACTAAGGTCTTTGCTCAATCTCCCTAGAAAACCTGAATTGTTTCACCGCTTCCAGTCAGCTCTCTACGTGGTCTGAAATAAAATGAAAGCGCACAAGCCACAGAGTTGAAGGAGGTGGCTAAGGAGAGGTCAAAGCGATGCAGAGTCAGTCAAGGGACCATCGCGGGGGCCCCCTCCCCATCGCGATGGCCCTGGCCCCCGCCCGACGCGCGAACACACACACACACACACACACACACACACACACACACACACACGCACCTACACATTCATTTGCACTCACTCCCTCCTCTCCGACCCCGCCTCACCTCTCGCTCCGCCCGTCCGGCCCCTTCCCTGCCCCCTGCGGGACCGGCCTGCGCGCTCCGCTGCAACCACTTAGGAGGCAGCGGCGGCGGCAGCCCCGGCAGTGGCTGCGTCTCGGGCCCCGAGTGAACGAGCCGCGGGGCTCCGGGGCGCATCCCAATCCCCGCAGCGCCTCCTCCGCCGCCGCCTCCTCCTTCCCCTCCTCCCATCTTCATTCACCCTCCCTGCCGCCGCGCAGCCGAGCAGTCCCGGCGCAGGGCAGAGCCCGCAGCTCCTCCGCTGCTGCCTCGGGCGCCGGCGGGGACGCCGGGCCGGGCTGGGGCGCTCGCGGGCTCCCGGCTCGGGCAGCAGTGGCGGTGGCGGCTGCTCTGGATCAGGAAGCGACCGCACCAACAGGGCGGCGGTGGCGGCTGCAGCCAGGGCCCTTCCCCTCCGCCACTCCCGCTGCGCTCCGATAGCCTGCGCGCCCCTGCCCCCTGCGCCGACACCTCTCCGCTCCCCTAGGCCATGCGCAAAGTCCCCGGCCCCGAGAGGCTGGCCTAGGCGGGGAGACCCCAGTCTTGGAGTGGCCTCTCTCAAGCTAAGCGACCCCCAGGCGGGGAAGCCTAGCCCTCCCTCGAGCCCTAGCGGCGCTCACCACCCCCTGCCGGGAGGGAGAATTTGCAAGAGCGAAGAGGGCAGCGCGACCCTCAACCGCTGCCGCCTCCCTCTGCGCCACCAGGAGGGAGGAGGACTGGGCTCTCTATGCTCGCCGCCGCCGGGCCAGCAGCAGCCTGAGCGGGGCGCCGCCGCTCTCCCGACCCGCGCCCCTCGCCCTGGCGCGCCCCCTCTCCTGGGGGCCGCCCACCCGGCCCCTGGCTTCTCCCCTTGCCCGCCGCTCCTGCGCCCAGAGTGGGGTCCCCAGCCCGTAGGCTGGAACCCGGCACGGGTGTATGTACACACACTCACACACGCGCGCGCGCGCGCACACACACACACACACACACACACACACACACACACACCAGGACGCGTCGGTTTCCTTCGCTCCTCTTCCAGCTGTTTTCCTTGCAGCCCATTGAGACTGGGGGAGGGGGGTGTATGCTGGATGTTCTTTGGCCCCTCTCTAGAGAGCGGATTGGGGTGAGGGAGGGGGTGATTTTAATCTAAATGGGGGGGAAGGGTGGGGGAGGAGGAGGGGGAGAGAAAGAATCAGAGGAGGAAAAAAAAATAGCCACTTACTGTAAAGTGTAAATGGATCTGGGGTTGCGTGGGGAAGGGGGGACAGAGGGAGAGACACAGTGTCCTGCGGCTGCTGTAGCTCTAGCTGCGGCTCCACAGGGCTTGTTTTGGATCCCCCTGCAGTGAAACAGGTCCTGTACGGCTCCGCCACTGTAGTAGAAATGATGTCTGCGGTATACTCTGCTTTCTCCTCCTCCTCCCCCCTCCTCTCCCTCCTCCCTCCGCCCTCCCTCCCTCCCTCGCGCTCTCTCTCGCGCTCGCTCGCTCGCTCCAGTATGTAAATGTGTAATAGAAGCCAAATATGGAGCAGTTGGCTGCCGCCGCCACAGCTCAAGGATCCGACTTCATGGGGGGGGGGCACCCTCTGGCAGGCGGCCCGGCGAGCCGCACAGAGCACGGCGAGCGCACGGCGCGGCTGCCGGCCCGCGCCCTTAACCCTTGTGTGCACCCGGCTGGAGCAGCGGTCCCTCCAGCGGAGGCCCGGTGCCTCTTCCTAACTGCGGCTCCGGATCCCGGACGTCGGCCTGAGGGGACTGTGCCTTCCAGGTTTGAGAAAGGGGCGGGGAAGTTGGGGCGATGAGGTCATTGGAGTGGTGACCGATGGGTGCTCTCGCGCCTCCTCGGCTCCTTGCAACCTAGTTGGAGGGGACAAGGCGAGTGCAGTGTGCAACTCCGGTAACCTGGAGTACTCACCGCAACGGGTGTCAGGCTTCGGCTCCCACCTGGTAAAATAACCAAGGATGCGGGGAACTCTGCTGATTCTAATCCCGAAGTGACCTTGGTGCCCCCAACCCCCAACCCCGGTGCGCGTCTAAGAGGACTCACAGTATCCACGCTGTTAACCCTCCTGCCCCTGAGCCCTGAGCAACCCGACTCCCGGCCCGCGCCTTGGCTTGCAACTCGGGAAAGTTCTCAGGCTTCCTCAGTTTGCACTGGCGCCGTCACCTTTCCTGCCCGGACAAGCTGGCGACCTCCCGGCCCTCGTTTCTAATTCTGCAGGTCTTGAAATCTGCAGCAGGAATCGAACGTCTCAGCTCTATCCCTGGTAGCCGACCTGCTCGCTCCTTTCGAAGCTAATTGGGGATCATTCATTTCATGGGAAGTGAGGTAACTGATGCATCGAGCTTTCTATGGCGGTTCTCGGGAGTCCAAGGCGAAGGAACTTCCCCTGGTCCCCATGGTTAAACGCAGACGTGGAGTCCTCACCTCCCCCTGCGCTATACCACTGCCAGGTGTGAGCTCGGTGGGAAGGAATCTTCTCCTGAGGAGTGCACCTTGCCAACAGGTGTGGCACCCAGAGGAAGAGCGGGCACAACCCTACAAGGGTCGCTCAGTGCCGCGTTCTCTTTGCTGCAGATAATTCTAGAAGACCAGTAGGTGTCAGGCCAGCATCTGACCTCTTTCAGGTGCTTAGAACTCAGAGTCAAGAAACTCGATCCCTCGGTCTTGTAGGAAGCCGCTATTATTGACTAAGAGCGGGATTTGAGAGACCTTTTGGCTCCGTTTACTTAGGACCTAATAGTCACTGTCTGAAGCAGCGTACAGAATCACCAAGAGAAACGTGTGAGCTTTCTAAACTACTGTATTGTGGAGTCAGCACTTCAGATTAAAATTTTAAAAAAGTCATGGGGGTGGGGAGCTACATATCTATTCTCAGGTTTGAAATACCGTGCACACGTCCACAGCTACTTAAATAGGACTACGACTGTTCCCTCCCAACCCCCTCCGTAACTTGTGTTGCTGTTCACTTAAAGATCCCTGATTGTTAGGCTTCATACGCTAAAGTGACATCCTTGGTCTCATTACAGCCTCTAGTGGACAGTTAACAGGAGTTGCCTGTCAAGGCTCTGACTAGTTTTGTTTTCCCTCCTGAGCTTTATCCAGGTGAAGGTTAATAGTTCAGAGCTTAATCGGGTGCTTTCTTTCGCTGCTCTTGGGAAAGAGGTCTTTGAACAGGAGCTGAGCGGAAGCTTGCCGGCTTCGCGTGGAACAGGCATAAGCTTTGCACTACAGGTATTGTTGCTGCTGGCCCGTGAATCGACAAAGCTTCTGCTCTTCGCTTCAGTTGCAGACAGCTTTCATAAAAAACCCGAAATCCATCTAAAATATTTTTATAACAGAAAATATTGGTTGCCATGTTTCTGGCGTAACTGAGATGTTTCCATTCCAGCTCATAATCTGCAAACTGTCCAATCCACCTCCACTCTATTTTTAGACATCTTACATTTAGAGAATTTTCAAGGGAAAAACTAATATTGTAATTATTACGTTGGTACAAGCAGTTAATTTGCATTATTTTAACAACCTTAAACATATTAAAACACATAATTCATATTAGACTTAGTCAATTAATTTAAATGTTCCCTGAAGAAAGCTAAATATGTGCATTACCCACACAGTAAAAATAATTAATAAAAAATGTGCTGTTTACTTTCCTAGCCATTACAATTAAAGCCATAAACTGTCACAGTGACTCCCTCCTTTCCTCTCTCTCTCTCTCTCTCACTCACACACACACACACACACACACAAAACCTACAGCTATTGCTTGCTGTAAGGTCCAACACAAACATAATACCCACAATGCAGCTTCATTACTTGAGTGCTGGTATATTTTATTTCCAGACGACAGAACATCAAATGCACCATCCGAGGTAACAGGACAGGTTCTTTAAAAGCAAAAGTTCTCACGCAAATGAAAACTCAGCGGTAACAGAGCAGTTTCCAAGGTGGCAGGTTATGGCTGTATAGCACCATTCCCCTGAACCCAAATATGATATTATATTTATACAAGACTCAGCCAGGCTTTAAAATGGAGTCAAACTGAGGAAGAAGGCCTGCTGAGCCTTACTCCTAATCTGTGAAAAGAAATTTTAGTATCTTTTATTTTTCTAAATATTTGGGGGGTGTGTGTGTGTGTGTGTGTGTGTGTGTGTGTGTGTGTGTGTCCTGTCACTTTCTGAATGCTCCTTTGAGACAGGGTCTTTACCTGAACCTGAGGCTCATCTCTTCTTGACTAGGCTAGAAGCCAGCAAACCTAGTCATTGCCTCTTGCCTCTTCCCCCTCCACGCTGAGTAATGGCATGTGGGATGCCAGACTCCTTTGATGAGTGCTGGGGTCCACACTTAGGGCCACACTGTCCTGCAGCAAGTGCTTTCAAGACCCAGGTCATGTCTCCAGCCCACCTTCTATCTATTGTAACGTTTTTGTCCTATCTACTTTTGAAAGTTTAAAATGGACTGGCTACTGTATATTAAGTCACAAGACTTTTATATATTACATTTCAGCATTTAAAATTAGAGTCCAAAATATTGCAGCACCCGCCACAGCACCACCGTCTGGAGGAGTTTAGACTTAAGAATCAAGGCTCCTACCCCACAATATGCAGTCAGAGTCTGCCTTTGAACTAGCTGCCTGCCAAAGACTGGGCACATCCCAGCCTGAAAAACACGGATCTTCATGGGCTCTGTCTAGGTACGTTTGGCCATGATACAGAACTTGATTCACCAATGAATTACCTTTATGTTAATTGTTATACCCATGTGGAAAAAAGTGTACCACATTGCTCCTGGATCTCTGTATCCCCAAACTTAACCAGCTTCTAGTAGAAAACAAAATATTTTTAAAAGCCATCTGCATTGAATACCTGTAGACTTACCCCTCATCATGCTCCACACAGAATACAGAATAACAAGTCTTTGCACCACACCAGGGTGCTATCAGTAATCTAAAGATGCCTTAGAATTTAAAGTTATACTATAAATTTAAATTACTGATTATGTTAAAGCATTAAGAGGATGTGAATACATAGTATGTAAACACTATAAAATATACTTGTACAATCTAAGATTTGGGTATTTCAGAGGAACCCTAAAACTAGCTAGCCCTCCTGTTTGAGGGGTGACTATATAAATGTGAAGGAAACAGCACTCTTCAAAGAGCCCCAGTTCATCAACGAAAGAAACTGGCTGGGAGTGAGTGTGCTGGGGTCTTCGCTAGGAATATGTTCTCTGAGGCAGTAGAGGGAGCACAAGAGTGCTTAGGACAGCCAGTGTACACAGGGTGCTCCAAAGCATGACAGATTTTTAAACTGTAGTATATGTTTGCATTGGAAGTAGCCTGTTACGCCATTCCAAACAAAACAAAACAAAAAAGCTAACAAACACACTGCCTACCAGATTACAGCAACTAAATAATTGAACAGATTGCAAATTACATAAAATAAAAGATACAAGATATACTCATTTCAAGTTCTAGGCTTGTATTCTACCAGTGGACTTCAAGAATCCTGCTTAGGAAAGGTACCTTATTGCCAAGAATGCACAAAGCCCCGGTTTGATGCTCAGCACCACACTGGGTATGGCTGGCACACACCTGTAATCTTGGCAGGAAGCTGGGGAATTCCAAATCGTTGTCCCTGAACTACTTAGTAAGTTCAAGGACAGCCTAGGATAGATGGGCTGTTGTCTTAGGAAAAAAAGAAAAGTAAAAAGCCTTCCTGGCCTGGTGACTTACCTCAAAGGTTAAAAGAGCTTATCACCAAGCCTGAGGACACAGGTTCAGTCCCACGCGGTGAAAGGACAGACGAAGTGCTGCAAGTTTTCCTCTGACTTCCAGGGCAGCACTTCGGTGTGAGTGCCCCCCCTCCAAATACACCCTCACAGTAAGTAAATGCACATGATAAAATTTAGTTAATAAAAGGAAAAGATGTATTGGTTTTCTCTAGTGAAAAATAAGGTTAATTCTTCAGAATAAGATAACCCTGAGAGAAACTAAAATACCTAACTAAGAAGGGAGTTAGTTCATCAATATTATACTCAATAAATTGATTTTGAGTCAAATGCATTAGTTAAAAAGTAGATGATTTCTTGTAATACTTCCAAAAATGTCTCATTTTTGGCTGTTTCAACTGCTTGCCATGATGACTATCAATTTGATTATATAGTATTTCATGCTGTTCACATTTCTCCTATATCATACCCTTAAACACTTCCCTCGGGTGGCTAGGGCACATAGGAAAAGCCAAGATTGAAGCAGGAAGCTACACAGTGAGATCTAGTTGACATTTAGTAAGTATATATTTATTTATTGTAGGTGGATTTCATGATGTAGCCTAGGCTGGCCTAGAACCTCCAATCCTCCTATGGGCACCACAGGAGTGCTGGGATGACAGCCTAGATGGTTCTCCAGCTGATAAGCATGCATTCAGTAAGAGATGAAGAACAGAGCCCCAGGCCTGGAGCCTTGGACCTATGGTCCAGCATTCGGGAAGTAGAGACAGAGAAATCTAGAGCCCAGAGCCGACCTCAGCTACGTGGTGAGTTGCAGACTACATGGGACCTTATAATTAGAATTAGTGTCTTAATTCTCGAGCTGTTCTTTCTGTCCTTGCTGTTCCTCAGCCACTACTTGTTTTGCATCTAGTATACAATACATAGACCTGCAAGAATACGCACTGAGGAAAATGGACTAGCCAACAAAGAGTTTACCAACCTTACCTTTCTAAAAATGTATATTTTTACCAGGGTGAGGAGGGTCACTGCTGGCCGACCAGTGCCTCTGAGAAACACACAAGCAGCGCTGGAAGCACTGAGAATCCAAGACAGCACTCACTGAAATGTTGGGGTGGGGGTAGGAGAACAGTTGTATAACTCTTGAGCAAGGTTAGGCTTACAAGCTCATATTAGCCTCTCAACTTTGTAAACCAGACCAAATGTGAAGACGAAATAATGTCTTATCTAAGTGCACCTCATATCAAAGATCATCGAAGTTGAAGTAGTAAACATTTATTTATTCTTATCTCTTTAGAATTGTTAAACGTCTTTCCTCCCACAGTAGGGGAGTACTTGCCAAGTTTCTGCCTGGAACAATTTGTTATGGGTATGCAATAATCCTGGAAACTTTGAATTTTTAATGGAAATACTGAGGCCAGCTCTTTAACCATGCTCTTGCAAAAAGGGGTTTATCCTATATGTCATCTTAAAAACTGAGCAAGCTGCGGTAGTTACAAAACAAATACACTTTGCTTAGATTGTACTCCTAAAGAAGGCTGTGGGGAAATAAACCAGCATAATGGAGCAAACTGGAAACAAAAGTGAAAGCTGCCCATTCAATAGACTCTGGGGTCTGTGGGCCACACCCTAGCTGAAGTCCCGAGGCTCTACTTACAGACCTGAGTTCTGAGGCTGTGTACAGCCTACAGACTCTCACAGGCCTGAGTCCTCAGCCTGGGTACAGCCTACAGACTCTCACAGGCCTGAGTCCTCAGCCTGGGTACAGCCTACAGACTCTCACAGGCCTGAGTCCTCAGCCTGGGTACAGCCTACAGACTCTTACAGGCCTGCTTCAGAACCACATGTTTGATCTCTTATAAATTGCAGCAGCGCAGCCTTCTTGATCATGAAATGACATCACTAATATTCAAGAGTGCAATGAGGGTTTGGAATATAGCTCAGTGACAGCAGCATGCTCCTTCCATCAGCAAGACCCTGGGTTCTATTCCCCAGAGCTACAGAGAAAGGGTTGACTAAAAGCCCTTGCACTCCAGTATCTGCTGCCAGTTTATGATTCAAGAGTACACATATCTAACTAAACTAAACAAAATAGCAATTTTAAAAACAACCACACAAATATTTTAATATAGAATCTCGCTCTCCAGTACAGTCTTTGAGCTCTTGAAACTTGGCTAATTTAAATAGAAATGTACTGTAAGCATGAAATATGCTTCAAAATTTAAAGACTTACTTAGATATCTATGTATATGAAAGATATAAATATGTATATACATATATTCAGTACCTCAATAATTTCTTATTGATTAAATGTTGAAATGAAAATATGTGCATTCACCATGCACTGGGATAAATGAAACATATTGTTAACACATATAAAAGCATGGACATATATACATATATGCAATAAATATACACACGTGCTTGTATGCAGAGATGTATACACATGAATATACAAGCAATCATATACACACAAACACACATTTATATTTATATTTAAGTATCTATCTTTTTCTTTGTTTGCTTACTGTGTAAAGCGATTGAACCCAGAGCGTCATCATGTCAGGCAAGTCCTCTACTCCTTCAGCCCCATACTTCAATGTTTTCCACAATCAGCTACCAATAGTATAGATGATGAGACTGGCAAAACAGGGTTAGCCTCAAAAAAAGCACACAGCTAGACACCTCTGGATCCTGGATGGCTTCTTGCAATCATGCAACAGATGTTAGCTGATGCTTGCCCTTCATCTGAGTGTCCTCTTTCTCCATGTGACACGGACTGTAACGCTTGGTCTCTGAGAGTCATCTATTTGAATGCATTGTCCCATTGGTAGATATGCTGCAGGCCTGTGAAGCAAAAGCTGTTAGACTCATCTGTGACTGAGTCTTCATGGAGGGTGCTCAGACTCTGGTCACTTGAATTGCTGAAAAACCGACATGTGTGCTGGAAAGCAATAACGTTCTAACATTATAGCTGGTTTGGGAGATTGCTATTTGTGGCTAAATAGTGTGGCGTTGATACCTTCTAGGAACAAATGGCTTTGGGCATTAATAATGGAAATTATATTATTTGGGGCTTGGGTTATGACTTAGTCAGTACATCCTTGCTTCAAAGTGTGAGAACTGGAGTTGTGAGCCTCAGCACACATGTAAAGAGTTGGGTGCGTTGGCACACCAGTAAACCCAGCGATGGGGAAGTGGAAACAGGAGGATCCCTGGGATTTGCTGGCCAGTCAGTCTAGCTGGAAACATGAATTCCAGGTTCAGTAAAAAGTCCCTGTCTCAAAAATTTCTGTAGGTCAGAAAGATGGAATTCCTAGTACCTACCTAGTGGAAAGGAAGAACCATTAGCTGATTTCTTTGCCCACGCATGCCCTTACAGTGCTACACTGAAACACACACACACACACCAATAAAAAATATAGTATGATGAAGGAAGTGAAAGAAAACACTTGACACTGATCTGGCACACACACAAACACACACACTCACTCATACACACACATACATGCACACGCTTATGCACACACACACACACACACGGAAAGATACACAATAAATAAATTAATGTTAAAAATTAAGATGCAGAGTGACTATGGAAAATATCATTGACCTCTGACCTACACAGGTCACGCGCACACATTCATACCCACACATGAAAATTGTACATTTTGCTGTTTAACAAGAAAACACACCAAGTCTATTGAAAAACAATCTGTTTTTTAATGTATAATAAGTTCAGCCCAATGGGATACTTCTAAAGGAAATGAGATGCTTTTTGAAAAAATTTTAACCATTACCATTATTAATTTGCCAGCAAGCCAGAAATCAATTGTCATCGAGGCCACTCTGACCAAGACTGAATATGAGGAAATGGGCCTGTTAAATATTATAGTTTGTTACTCCAATCATCTAATAAACACAACTCTTTTTAAATGATAAGAAGACAGGCAACATTTTAAGGCTGAGAATATGTGAGTTAAACCTTGCTTGGTATTGGCTGGAAACTTTTGGGACTCTATTTTTAGTGTTTCATTAACAACTTGGCATTTTTTTTCCTCAAAAGAAATCCATTTTCTAAATTGAAATCCAAGCCAGAGGCACCATCGTGGCACTTGATGGGTTGCATTTGTCAGACACAGGGTGCTTCCAAAGAGAGGCGTGGACCATAGCAGGCTGCAGAAATAAACACTGGATCCTTAGGGGAGGTCTGGGAGACTTCTTTGTCCTTCTGGCTTCGTGACATGAGAAAGCATGACTGCAAGCTCTCTCTTAGCTACTTTATTTTTCTTGAATAAATATTGGCCAGGACAAACTGGTCTGAATAAGGGTCATAGTTTAAGAACATCCTTTTGTGAGGAATTTACCCAGCTTGCCCCCAAAGAGGAAGCAGTGCAGAAAAAAAATGCATTGGCAAGATTTCCTTTTTTTTTTTAACATAAATAACTGGAGTTCATAGAGGGAACTGTCCAGTCAGGGTTTCAGAGGGGGTTGGCAGGTGGTTTGGAGCCTCCACAAAGACCTGGAAGTGGGGCTGGGAGCTGGGGCAGGGAGTGGGCTGTATCTAAGAGTCTCACTACTGGAGGTTCTGGTTTTGCTTTGCCCTTCCTGCCACAGATGCCTTCTGCCAGGGCAGGGATAATAGCACCCGAATAAAACTGTAAATTACAAACACTCTTCTTAACTACAGAATGAACATGCAGAATAGAAGACCCTGTCAGCCTGAGTGCCAGCCAATCAAAGAGAAGAAGACAAATTACTCACTCATCCCCCTGCAGCCAAAATCTTATTCTGCCAGCTACATGGCTGGGGGAGATCTTTGCTTTTTTTTTCTGTCAGATATGAAGAGAAATTAATACTTTGCAATTGTAATAAATACATCGGCATGGAATCCATTCTACTGCAATAGGCAACCTAGTTGTGAGATCTGCTTCTCATTCCGACCCCCTCTCTGCTTTAATGCTGGTGCTTAAATACCAATAGTAAGAGCATAGGATCCCAACACTCTCAGGACTAGCTTTTCCCGCAGTCAATTTTATGATTGCATGGCTCCACCCCCTCCTGCTCAGTACTTCCTTTCCCTCAATACCCTTTCTCCCCCACCCAACCATGAATCATCTTGCCTTTAAAGAGACTGCTATGACCCCGTGTGAACTTTGCTGGCATCCTGTATATCCCTGTGCCAAAAAAACAGGACAGTAGTTCTGGGACAGAAACCGGGTCAGACCCTGATTTAGGCTCTGAGGAGAAAAGCTGGGGGTACTTCTCTGGGAAGAAGAGTGAGGAGTTACTTTCCCTAGATCCTGGAGAGGATCCTGAATCTCGTATCTTGGTTCACAATCGGGTTCATAAGAACCCAGTTTGGCCCTTTGTGCAGAATGAAATATATCAGAGGGGGGAAATGTTGGCTGATCTTTTTTTGCAGTCAGGGCAGAAGAATTTCTACCACATTTGGCTCTTTGATTTCTCCAGATCTTGCTGAGAGTGGGGTTTCCATATTTGTGCTTTGGCAAACGTGTCCGATAGCTGATTCCTCCTGATATGAGTTCCTAGTGTTATCATTTTCTCATGTGCACCTTCATTGAAACCAGAAACAGGTTTAACCTTCCTCCCTTCCCCCTGCAATGATGGAAGTGGAAGAAACCCAGGGCCCTGTGATCTCTAGGCAGGTGCTCAACCACTGGGCTACACCTCCAGCCTTGCCCCTTTGCCCCTTCTTCTTCTTCTTCTTCTTCTTCTTCTTCTTCTTCTTCTTCTTCTTCTTCTTCTTCTTCTTCTTCTTCTTCTTCTTCTCCTTCTTCTTCTTCCTTTTTAATATTTGAAAACAGCAGATAAAATTGACAGACTCGAGATGCGACACCCTCCTAAAGGAGGTGCAAAGTGTGTCAGCAAATTAACTTCATACCCTGGCGAACACTTTTCTCTTTGTACCCAAAGCCCCTGCCTACCTACCTTTCTCCCCACCCCCATCCCCCGCCCCACCTTCTTAGCCTAGAGACCTACTCCTCATCTTTCAAGATTTGGCTTAAGCATCAGCACGTCAGTGAAGTCTTCCTTGATAATCACAAGAGTCTGCTGCTCTGCCCAGTGTGTGAGTCAGAGCAGTGCTATTTTCTAATTCTTTTTATTTATACAATATTTTTTAAGCCAGTAACAGAAGATTAAAAAAAAAAAGAACTTTCAGGGCCACAAGCACAGATGGAGAGAGTATCCTGTTCGAGGAGAAGAGCCGCTCTTATCTGAAGGCTTCCTGTGGCACCCAAACACGTGTGGCCTTCGCTAGTTTCAGCTGTGAGCATGTCTCCTTTCTTCAGTACTGTGGCTAAGGGACTCTGTCTCACCAGATACACCACCCCCGGCATTCCCCACTGCACTCTGTTGAGAGTCAAATTCAGTCCACTCAAAAGTACATTGAAATCCTAATCCCAGCAGCTCCGTGACCAGATTTGGAAGTAGGGGTTGCAGATTTGCTTAGTTAGGAGGTCTTCCTGGATGAGAGTGGACTCTAAATCCAGCAAGAATGTCACTTTCATAAGAACATAAAACATCAACTCAGAGGCAACCCAGGAACCTGAGAAGATGAGACAGAAATGGGAAAGACACTGCTACATGCCAAGAGTGCCAAGCCTTTCGAACAAACATCAGAGGCTGCAAGCAGAAGCAAGTGTCCGTCCTTACAGCCTTCCTACTGAGGCTGACCCTAAGATGCTGATTCCAGACTTCTGACCTCCATAGCTAGGAGACCAAAGATCTCTCACGCTTCAAGCAAACCTGTCTGGTCACTTGTTCCAACAGGCCTAGATAGAAAATCTATCCTTCTTTTGGACCTGAAATTTCAGGACTGTTGCTTTTTTTTTCCTTGTTATTTACATATATAATCCCTACCTCTTTTCTCTTTAGATATTCATTGATGACCTGTTTTGAGTGTATATTTGATCTGGCATTCATGACAACATCGGAAAACAAAATGATGAGATGGGACAGAAGAGTTCCCCAGAGTCACGGCCCTAGCCTCATCTTTCCAGAAGAGACGATTGTTGACTCTGACCTGAGGCTCAGGCTACCGAGACTGCATGGACTGTTGAGACCTCAGAGAACATAGCCTGATCCTGCCAGACCTGAGGCCGGGTCTAAGAACAAGGGCTTCCCCAGGGCTTTTCAGCTCCCTCTGTTGGGCACCAATGCACACAGCAGCTGTCTCCCACACAAGTGTCATGGTAGCTAAAGGTGCAGAGTAAGTAGCCAAACAATAAACTAATTAGACATGTAACCAATCAACCTGAGGCAAGAAACAAACAAACAAACCTGTTCGTGACAGCAGATGTCTACATCATCAGAGTGGAGAAATTTATACCACACCCCGGCCTTGGACTTCTCCGGATTTGGCCAACTGTAGAAGTTTTTTTGTCTTTCTAGGTTCTAGAGATTGAACCTAGGGCCTCATGCATAAAAGGTAAGCACTCTACTACTGAGCCACATCTCCAGCATAGATTCACATCTCTCAAGAAGTATCTGCATACGTCCTGTCTCACCACCAAGCAGGAGATCTTACCCTCAGGCCCCCAACCTTGAGGAAGCTACTGTGTTGGAATAACTGTGACATCTTTACCAACATTCTCACATCTCAGAAAATGGCATCTATACCCTTTCAGTCTTCAGTCCCAAGGCCGTTGGAGTTATCTATCTGCTCTCTCATTGGTACCTCACATCCAAGCTATCCATTGGATGGAGCTGGCTGGACCTTCAAAATATGTCCAGATGCTAGTCATTTCTTACCACTGAGATTGCCACCATCAGAGCTAACCCACTGTCAGGAACATTGCAATAGCCACCTACAGTCTCTTTGATGTCTCTGCTACTTGGTTCTACAGCTTGGTCTACATCTTGGTCCACTGTGTAAAGCTGGTGAATCTATGCTGCTCAAAAGCCTTTACAGGTACTTCTTTATACTCAGAGGCAGGCCACAGCACTTCCATGTCTGCCAGACTCTCCATGATCTCAGCTCCTCTGACCTCCTCTGCCACCATCATTGCCCCAACACCTTTTTAGCCCCACAGCTCTACAATGAAGAGCCCATGGGCCCAGGCTTTCTGCTCTGTTCCCGGTTCTGGAATGCTTTGCCCTTAGACAGTCAAAGCTGCCATGGCTCCACCTCTGCAGTCCTTTTTGTCCCTGAGGAGCCACCATCAGTGTGGCATGTTTTGACTATCACACACTAGTTACACTAGTTGTATCCTTTCTGCTTCCTTGAGTGCTTATTGCATGGATGTGTTATCCCGTGATAGCCTACACCAAATAAGTATTTGTTACTTGTTTTTTTTTTGTTTTTTGTTTTTTTTTTGGTCAGGAAGGGATGGATTTCTGTCAGAATCAGCTGGGATTGTTCTTGGCTAATGATAGATATCCAATAAATATTCACTGATTCTTCAGTGAATTCATGAATCAATACGTAATATTTTCTAGGACCTACTATGGGCAGTCACCAGCCAATACTGAGGAATGATTGCATCATTAGAAGTGGATCCGGGACTAGATCTGTAGCTCAATGGTGGATCTCTTGCCTGGCATGCATGAGATCCTGGACCCGATATCTAGTTCCACCCAAACAACAAAAACTAAGCCAAAACAAACCTACTCTGCCCAGGCTGTTTGCTTGCTCTTTGACTTAGTTACATCAAGTAACATGGTGAGATGGATCCTAGGCTCAGAAACCAGTTTATAAAGACATTTTAGAAGAATCAAAGTTCAAAGCCAGGATCTGAGCAGGGATTTATCTTAGTCTTTAATTTGGCATTCAAAAATCTGTCTTCTATTCCTGAACACCCAGGAAGGCAGGCATAAGGGATACAATCGCCTGTAATGCCAACACTCAGAAAATGGAGGTGAGAGAATGAGGAGTTCAAAGTCATCCTCGGCTACATAGTAAGTCTGAGGCCATACTTGGATACATGAGACCTGTCTCAAAACAAAGCAAAGCAAAAGTCCAAGACAATATATAATTATAACTGTAAAAGTTTCTATTGATCAAGTTCTTGTGTTGTGACAGACTCCCTGCTGGGGCTTTGCAGGTATCATTTCATTTAATCTCCCACAATTTAGTGAGGTTGAGGTCATAATCCTCATTTCCTAGAGTTTAAAAGATTGCTCAAGGCTCAATGGTTTAGGGTAAAGTAGGTACCGTAAAAGCTTGAGAATTTTTAACATGCTATTACCTGAATGAACTAGGACTCTGAAAATGATAAAAAAAAATACTTCATTGCATCATTGCAATGTTTTGGCCAAGGGATCATTTCCATGCCCTGTTAGGACTTGAATGTAAAATGTCCCACCTGTGGGCTCATTTGTTTGAACACTCGGTCCCCAGCTAATGACACTGTCTGGAAGGTTGTGGAACCTTCAGGAGATGTGGCTTCCCCAGAGGAAGCAGGTTTTTGAGGGTGGCTGGGTCTTGAAATCTTCATAGCTCAATCCAGTTTCAGTCTGCTCTTCCTGATCCACCAAGATGTGAGGCAAAAGCATCCAAGCTACCTCCACTTTAGTCAGGACATCCCTAGGTGCCATGCCTTCCATGCCATGCCTGCCTGGGACCTCTGAACCCAGGAGCAAAGAAAGTCTTTCCTCCATGAACTGGTTTCTGCCAGTCACAATAATGAGGAAAGTACCTAATACAATGTTTCCTTTGTTTGTTTTTGAAATCAAGACTCAGACTGTAGCCTAAACTAACTTTGAACTCATGGTGATTACCCTGTCTGCATCACCTGCTGGGGTTACAGGTGTGAATTACCATCACAATGAGTTGGGCTTATTTTAAGTGACGGACAGGTATATTTCAGAAATGAAAACTAGAGGCTGTAGGTGAGGAGGGAAATATTTGTCCAGATCAACCTACATCATGTCCCAACTAACAAACTCAATAACAGCTTTTGATTTTTGCCTGTGTGTAGAAATGGCTCACACCTGAAATTCCTGCTTCCTTCTCTTGGATTCTCTCCCAGTGTAAATGGTGTGTTTTATCAGACCAGTCCTTTGTGATGAGGGCTGGGTACATCGTAGGGGGGAGCCAGTGTGAGTTTCCAAGCCTCATTTCGATGTACCGTTCCATTTAAGTTGACTTTGTTCCACCTCTTTCTTCTTGCTCCACCCCAAGCTTTACAGAGTCCTCAGGAACTGGAACTAAGCAGAGGATCTTGAAGTTACCTAAGTATAAAACACTATACAGTTTTTGTAGACTCTTTTCCAATTTTTACATGTATGGGTATTTGGCCTCCATGAACAGATATGTACACCACATACATACCTGGTGCCATGAATCCCCTGGAGTTGGAGTTACAGACAGTTGTGAGCTGCCATGTGGGTGCTGGGAATTGAAAATGGTCCTCTACAGGAACAGCCAATGCTCTTAATCACTGAGCCATCTCCCTAGCCTGACTCTTTCCAAGTTATACTTAAAAAATATGGTTATAGAAGCTGGAATTGTTCCAGAGTTCAACAGTCTTGGACAGAGGAGGAGGAGGAGGAGGAGGTGGTGGCGGAGGAGGAGGAAGAGAAGGAAGCCAGCCCTGCAATTTCAGAGAGTCCAGCTTTCTGAAGTCAGAAGGAAATGCAAAGACCCTATTTGTGGCTGCAGGAGAGGAAAAGAAGAGTCCCACAAGGAAACGACCAACAGATGGTAAATACATTTTTAATTCTTCTGTCATACTGTGTGGACTTGTGCACATTTGTCCTGCTGTGTTAGGCGCCTGAAATAGCTGCCACGGACCTGCAAAAGAGTGAGTGCCACAGCCATCAGAGATTCAGGAAGCCCTGAGAGCTGACAAACAGGTGAGTTTGCTCCCAGTCAGTTCCTCTTCAAGGTGCTTGCTGACAGTCTCAGTGCAGAACATCCTCTCGTATGTTGGTTCTCAAGGGTGATGTTTCAAAACATACTATCTCAAACCGTTCTCCGGGCTCTGCTTACAATGATTACATGTTGACACTGTTCATTTAATGACTCCAAAAGTTATAGGGAGCAAGGACCATTATTGACAGGTCCCAAGCACTCAAGGGGCTGTCACCAATACCCATGGTAGTCCAGACTTCTTCATCTCATCCTCTTCCAACTCTTAATGGGATAGCATGTTCCCATGTGACACTGTAGAAATTTCAGTTCCGGAGCAAGGAGCAATTTGATCATGGATTTCCTGGCAAAGAACCTGAAAAGGTAGCACTCCAACTTCCTGTCTGTGGACTCTGGTTCTAAGAGATGATGGAAGACCATCACCAGGAGGGAGTTAGGCTACGAACCCTTACATCATTTCCCGTGGTGCAGCAGTGGAAAGATGTGGTGAGGAGCTCCACTGGAGGAAGAACAATGAAGCAGGTTTACGACCTAATCCCAGACTGAGGGACAGAGCACAATACTGTGCCATTAAGACTGTATCCCTAGAAGACCCAGTTTGTTTTTATAGGCATAAATCTGGGCCAAAGAGATGCAGGAAATTGGGAAAGACCATGCAATTAGTGGCATACTGATAAATTCATCAGTAGAACCCAGGACACTTCTGTCTCCCCAGCCCATGTTTTATCTCCTCAAGGAAGGTTGGCACGGCTGTGACACCCTTTATCTGAGGTTAGGTGACCTCGGTTGTGGCATCTTTTGTAGTTGGGTTCTTGTAAATCAGGATGAAGGAGTCTGTGGCTGCTTTGCGGAATTGATGATAATTTTTATCAGTAAGGTTTCAAGCTGAAATGTATTTGTTAATTTTTGTCCTAAACCCCTGTGGATTGTGTCTGGGTTATACAGCTATGACAGTATTGGGCACAGCTGGGCCCCTCTTTTCATGAAGGGGCAGAGAATATTACTAGATAAGAATTAAAGGCATTGCTGAAGGGACTCCGACACTTGCACACTGGCTTCCCAGCAGGGCGTGGCTGATGGGAGAACTTCTCCCCACTCCTGTTGGATGCAAAAATGACAGGCACTTATTGTCTTAGTCACAGAAAACACAGAAAGATCACCCTAGCTCTTTTCAGCCAGAGGAAATCTTGGTCCATACAGTACAAGTTTCTGTAAGACTAAGCAAGTTGTCACACAGACGATTTTACAGCTTCATAGTCCCTGAGTAAAGTCTCTTCTTAGTCGACGATGGTGTCCCACATAGCTAATTCAGGAACAGAGAGCTCTGAGTTCTTGCAATTCTACCCCAAATTCTGATTTTGTTTTTTCTGCATATGATAGCTACAGTGTTTTCTCCTGGTTCTGTGGTGAAATCTTTTAATCTCCTTTGTTTGCGTAGGATGTTCTTTGCTGTAGAGAATCTGAGTGACCTTTTGAGTACACCTCTTACGTGTATTGAGTAGTGCCCTGACCATGTGACAGATCTGGGGCTGAGGGAAGGTGACAACCATTTTGACTGAGTTATTTTCAGTTGAACAGTAATGAAGGCACACTTTAAATTATTTCATCCTTGTGATCCAGATTTGATTATCTAGTTAATATCACAAGGGACAACTGAAGCTTTAATAATTACACTCAGGGTCTTGAAAAAAAAAGAAAAGGAAATTGTGTTTAGTACATTCATTCATACACAGCCTTGTAGACTCAGCCTCTGAGAGCCTTTCTGACCGCCTGAGAAATGATCCTAAGATTCCATCTTGAGATCCAGTTCAGTTGAAACTATTTCAAATGAAACAAAAGCTAGCTATAAAATATTGTTTCTTTTAGAAGGGTGGAACAGTTTTTAATTTGAATATTTGAAAGTGTAAAAAGCACAGACTGTAGTTGTTTTTTAGTTTGTCTTTTTTTTTCTAATTATTATTATTCTTTGGGACCTACCACACAGCTCCCAAAAAGTACACAGAGACTTATTCTTACTTATGAATACCTGGCCTTAGCTTGACTTGTTTCTAACCATTCTACATTTTGCCTCTGGGCTTGTTACCTTTCTTTATTCTACATGTCTTTCTTGTCTTCTTATTCTGTGACTAGTTGTGTGTCTGTGTGCCTGGCTCTGGCATCCTCCTCTCTTTCTCCTTTTATCACTCCTTCCTCCTCTTTTCTTTTCTTACTTATTCTCTCTGTTTGGCAGGCCCACCTATCCCTTTCCTGCCTAGGTATTGGTTGTTTAGCTCTTTATTAGACCAACCAGGTGTTTTGAGCAGGCAAAGTAACACAGCTTTACAGACCTAAACAAAAACAACATAAAAGAATGTAACACTGTCAGGCAGTGGTAGCGTTCACCTTTAATCCCAGCACTCAGGAGTTAGAGGCAGGTAGATCTCTGTGAGTTCGAGGCTAGCCTGATCTACAAGAGCTAGTTCCAGGACGGGCTCCAAAACTACAGAGAAACCCTGTCTCAAAAAACAATAAATAAATAAATTAATAAATAAATAAAAGGAAAGCAGAACATCTTTGTATCATTAAACAAATATTCCACAGCATAAACAAATGCAACACATCTTAAACTAATAGTCCACAAAACAGGGTGTTGGCTTCACCTTTGCTTGTGGAAGACAGCTTTAGAACTACTCCCTTGCAAAGATCTGAGGGCAGGATTCTTCCTCCCAGTATGGGCTCCAGTATGAAACAACACAGTATTGAAGTTGCCCTGCATTGTAGGCCAAGAGCTCATCCTGTGGCCAAATGCCATATATATCCTTGGATTTCCATATCCTCAGAAACAAATCAACTTCCCAGAGAAGCTCAAATCCTCCAACAGCTCTGATTTACATAAAAGCAGACAGTCTGAGGATGTGATATTGCTTAGCATTCTGGGTAACAAACGGGAAGAAGAAACTCAATTGGAAACCACAGTTCTTTCAGTGCCAGAGTGAGATACATCATCTAACGCAGACACATGTCATGACACATGACCTCTGCTTAGAGGTTCCGCACAGTCTGAGTTCCAAAAGGAAGTAAATGAGTTTCCTGACACCATGCTTTGCTTCAAGAAAGTAAGCAAACTACTGCACAGGGCAGCACTGATGACCCTCCTAGTGTTGAAAGACGGGAGACTGGATGTGAGGTATCATTGCCTACATTGTTCCCACTGGTTTTAAAAGAGAAAGTCCAAAAGCTTACAAAACTCTCATGCTGGGGGAGAGTATGCTGTGTGTCTTTTCCTGGGGAGACCTAGCAAACATCTGTTCATGCCAGATGGCAGCAAGGCGAACCAGAGACAATTATACCCAAGTCTGGCTGGGGGAACTTAGGATGTTTATTGGGGTTACTTATGAGAGTGTGGGTGACTCAAAAGCAGTTGTATTACCTGAAAAGAAAAACCACCCCAGCATGAGTGACAGTTCACACACCTGAAGCCCTGGAGCTCCTTGTACAACGTGCAGTTGGGTCCATGCAAGAGAGTCTCTTCCTTCAGTCAAATGCTGTCTACACATAAAAGGCTTGCATGAGTACAGGAAGGGCTGTGCCAATTGTGGAACTTCCCCCAAGCCTCTAAGTCTCTGTAGTGTTCTGTGGATTATGTGCCTCCCTTCTCCTCCAAAAGAGAGTGTTTCAGTTGGGAAGAAATGACTGTTCTACAAAGTCTAACCATTTTCCTTTGCTGACAAAGTAAATTGTGATTGGAAGACTTTTCAGCGCTCGCAAGTTCTATTCTGATCTGTGGGTGGTTACCCAGGGGTACCCACTGTGTGCTAACCCGTTAAGCCATGTATGTGTGATTTATATACTTTTCAACAGACTGATTTGTTTCAATTAAAAGGTTTAAAACAAATATCCCCTCCCCAATGGACAATATAATTTTTAAAAAGTGTTAGAGTAACATTTTTTAATTAACTAAATTGATATTTATTAAAGAGGAAAATAGGAAACTTGGGTAACAAAAAGAAAGCTAGAGAAAGGGGATCCTCACCCCCATTATAAAACATTGGGAATTCTCAGGCACGGGAATTGCTACCATGCTCTTGGCGAACTGTTAGGTATTACCTACTGAAAGGAAAGATACCCATATCTAGCGCCTGAGATGTGAACCCCAGGGTGTGCATCCACCACAGGAAGAGACTTTCCTTTCATAACAGCCAAGCCCTGGAGACAAGTGGAAACATCCATCAGCAGAAAATATTATAAAATGTCATTTATCCAGCTTAGGAACACCTTATAGCACCATAAATCAGTGGAGAGGGGGAGAAAAGAAATTCATGTGCTCCCACATATGTTCTTTCCTTTTCTATCTTTCTTCTTTTTTTAAAGGGAGCTGGGGATCTGGTTCAGTAGGTTACAGCACTTGCCACTCAATCATGAGGACCTGAGTTCACATCCCCAGAACTCACATAAATCCTGGGTCCATATGCATCTGCCATCTTCTGTAGTTGATTGTTTTTACTTTTTTTACTCTTTGGCTCTTTTGGGGGCCCCACCACCTATCTCCCAAATAAATCGCTTGCACAAAAGCTTATTCTTACTTATGAAGGTCCAGCCTTAGCTTGGCTTATTTCTAACCAGCTTTTCTTAACTTAAATTATCCCATCTATCTTTTGCCTCTGAGCTTTTACCTTTCCCTATTTCTGTATATCTTTTCTTTCCTTCTTACTCCATGGTTGGCTGGGTTGCTGGTGGCTGGTCCCTTCTTTTCACACTCCTTGATCTCTCTCTTTCCTCAGATTTCGTCTCCTATTTATTCTCTCTGCCTGCCAGCCACACCTATCCTTTCTCCTGCCTTACAATGGGCCGTTCAGCTCTTTATTAGACCAATCAGGTGTTTTAGACAAAGTAACACAGCTTCACAGAGTTAAACAAATGCAGCATAAAAGAATGAAAACATCTTGGCATCATTAAACAATGTTCCACAGAATAAACAAATGTAACACAGCTTAAGATAATATTCCACAACAATCTTCACATTCCTGTGGGGAAATGGAAGGCAGAGGCAAGAGAGTCCCCCAGTGGAAGAACAGTAGAAGACCCTGTTTCAAAGGAGGCAGAAGGCAGGTAGTGGCAACTGGAGTTGTCCCCTAACTCCTATGTAGGAGGACTGGCATGCACACACATATAAAACACATATAAAATTTTTAAAAATAGGAAAATATTCTTTACCAATGCATACTTAAGTAGTAAAACTGTAATGCAAAAATAAAAAAAAGGCAGTAGGAAGAGTAGTTTAAAAATAGGCAAGGATGTTCCGGGGTCTTGAGAGTGGGAGAGCTGGCCCTGCCTCTTGCCAGCTGCAGCACTCAGGAGAGCAGCCCTACACCCCTTGGGCAGCCCAGTATAGCTGGTCCTGCTGGTATGGGTGCAGGTGAGCCGGCCCTGAGAGCACGAGAGCATGAGGACTGGCTCTGCCTTTGCTGTCTGAGGCACTAGGTGAGCTGGGGGGCAGTGCTGACAACCCCAGCTACCACCCAGGCCCAGAACCAGGGTTATGAATTAGCCCATCAACACCGCCCCATCCATGATCTTCAGGAACACGTGAAGGGGACGAACCTACAGATCCAAAGTTGCAGGGTCTGCAATGCACAGGGCAACAACACGATATCCAAGATGACTCCCAGAGAGGGCCCGACATTGATATTGATAGCAGAAGCCAGAAGCCCCAAACCAGATCCACGACTCATTGCAATGAACGCTTGCAAGTAGAGATGTATGGACTAAAGAGTACACTGTGTGACTCACTGTGACACACTACAGCTCCCACGGCAAGATGTTTTTTCTTTTAAATTTTATTTTATTTTATTTTGTGGGGGAGTTTGCAAGGGCAAAGGGCAGATAGGAAGGGATGGGGAGCTGAGTGGGATCAGGGTGTGTGATGTGAAATCCACAAAGAATCAATAAAAAGTTTAAAAAAAATAGGGGAGGGTGGATCATTATCACAAAAGGTTGGGCAGAAGGCTTTGGGGTTGGGTTTCATTTATTCTGTAACCACCCAAATATGCAGTTTATATAATTTATTAAGCTGGACTTTCTGTGTGTATCACCTGTTATCTCACATGTGCATTTTACCTTTTGGTGTGTAAAAAAGCCACACAAAACTCCACGACATGGAGGCAGTTAGCACTGTAACACTTTGCTATAGGCATACGGCCAGGCCTCCTTTACTGCCGTATGGATAGCCTGCCCATATTTCTTTTTAGCCTTTAATTTCTCCCCATGTTAATGACATGTCTTCCCAGAAGAGTTCCACTTCCAGGTTTTTTTTTCTTCCCCATTTCTATTTGATTTTAACTAAGAGGAAAGACCAACCAAGCTTTATGCCTCTCTGGAAGCCCAAAGCCATAGAATGGCTTTCAGGAAATTAGGTTGCTTTAGCCTAAGCTACAGTGATTCACAAACCAATCTGCAGGATTTTGCCATAGCTCATGGGAGCCGTTTCCTTCTCCGTTAATAATGTAGCTGCTTAAAGATGGAAGGGGTGTGGGGGAGAGGCCTCCTTCCCACCTCATCGGGTGCAGCACTTCAGAAAGGCCGGGCAGTGAGTGAGGGAGACTGGCAGGGTGGCGGCCCGGGGGCTTGAGGCAAAGGCACAGCTCAGATGGTGTTCCCACCTGCCCAGTCCATGCCACCTGGATGTCAGACCTAGCCTCTTCCAGCAAGCACCCTGGAACAGATTTCCAAACTGATTAAGGGCTTTTTAAAAAATTCCTGTAATGATTAATACTGATCACTAACTTGGTAGGAGAAAAACTGGGCATGTCTATGAGGGGGTTTCTAGATTGCTTTAACCAGAGTGAGAAGACTGCCCTGAAGGCAGACAGCACTGTCTCCGGGCTGGCATCAGGAACTGAATAAAAAGGAGAGAGTGAGCTGAGAACCAGAAGGCATCCTTTAAGCATCCCGGCTGTGGACACAATGTAGTCAGCTGTTGAACGTTCCTTGCTGGGGATGATAAACTGCCCTCTCAAACTCTGAGCCAATAGGAACCCTTTTCTCCTTAAGTTACATTTGTCAAGTGTTCCACCACAAGAAGAAAAGTAACAACAGCCGAGACAACCTAAAGTAGTTCTGTTGCTTGTCCTTGGTGCACCACAGTGCTTCTTTCTGCCCTGAACAGGTCAAGGCACTTGACAAAGGAGCACACATTTTGGGTTTGGCCATCTTTCTCTGTCTACTCTCTGAATCTAGGTTTTTTTTTTTCCTCCTGGTGCACATTCTGGAAGGAAAACAGAAAGCAGTCACACAAAGGCATAGGAAGAGGAGAGAAAGAACAGAAGGTGGTCAGATGTGATGCTGGCGGGACTGGAGAGATGGAACTGGATAGAGAACAAAGGTGTGGGGCCACTGCAGTGAGAGTGAGTGGCCCGTCTCAGAACCCTCCGCGTTAGGACACTACAGGCATCAGCATCAGTGCAGGATCCTACGAGAATTGCAGAATTCAAACATACCCAATCAGAGCCTGCAATTCAATGGGAGTTTCAGGAATTCTTATGTGTGGTTGTGCCAGGGCCAGATCTGATTGGCATCACTATCCTTGGGCATATTAATAGAGGGAACTGGTTTGGCTGCTGGGGGACCTGGCAATACCATTACCAGATGGCATCCACTTTCCGTATTCTTGCTAGCACTCCAAGGAAGCCTGTGGTCCTACTTGTTAGTTCCCTGTTCTCTACAGAGAGCTGAGGACATGGCAATCTTGCCCTGAGTTTTGCTTCTCCCTAAACTGCTGAGCTTCCTGTAGAAAACAGATGTGACCTTCTCCACCTTTAGGGGCAAGTTAGCCATGTCTGAACTGTTAACCTGAAGCAATGCCTGATTTTGACTGTTATTACCTGGGCTTCATCCAGCAGTGTACCTGTCTACACATAGGATTCCAAATCACCAAGTCTCGTGGTCCACCCCCACTTCAACAGGTTTCTAACCACTGCATATTGGCCTGCCCAGCTGCCCCCAGGGGATGCTCAGTGTTTCAGGCTCTTTGGGTCACTGTGACAGGGCGATTGATAGGTAAGTCTAGGAAAGATTGGTTTCTTCTGAGTCAGAGGAATTTTAACCCACCATGGTGACAGAGGGACACATGGTGGCAGAAGCAGCTCTGTTTTTAGAGGTGAGAGCCTTGAGGTAGTGACTGGAGATCAGAAGACAGAGAGTGCGGCACTGAACCAGAAGCAAGGATAACTTTCAGTGTGCCCAAGATCCCAAACGGTCCACAGTGTCCGTAAACAACGCTGCCAGCTGAGGGCCAAGTGTTCAGTCATGTGGTCCCATGGGGTACACTTCACATTCACACCAGAACTGCCAGTGCCCCTTTTGGTGGCTGAATATTAGCTTTGTCCACTTCCCACTGGCAGGTGCTACTCTTGACCCTGCAGGCTCTGCACTCGGCCTCTCCCACAAAAGAGGAAGAGGCCAGCAGAAGCCAATACAATCGGGCCACACCTTCTCTCTTAGCATCAGTGATTCCGGGACCTGGTGTGCCTGTTTCTGCAAGACCATGAAAGCCCAAAGATTGTCTTTTCTGCCCTGTAAGTTAAAAGCAGCTTAAAAAAGGAAAGATTACATAAAACCAGCCCGATAATTTTGCATAACTGCTGTATGGCTCCCCCCCACAGAGGACTTTGTTGCCTGATGTATGTTATAAAAGCAGTCCAATTCGCGCAGAAGCTCCATAATTTCTCTGGTTGCTATACAGCTATTTCACTCTGACTGCTGATATTTACCTCCCGCCATGCTCAATTTATAGCAGTCAGTAAATTACTTCAAGCACGGTGCATCTGCGACTGCGGTTTAAGCCAGGACAAAATGGCATGAGAGGTTCGATCAGGCTGGCTGTCAGTTATGGAAGGGTCAGGTTCCAAATGCCTAGTACTCCCCACTAATGAGTGATAATATACTTGCTGTATTGTTATATGTATGCAGGCATGTGCGTGTGGGTGCTCCTGTGTATGTGGGATCACCTGTGTGTGTGTGTAGGGTGCACACTTGCGTGCCAACATCTGTGGAGGCCTGAGATTTATATCAGGCCTCTTCCCTGAGCCTGATGACCCTTCCACCTTACTCTTTGAGGCAGGATCTCCCAATCAAACCTACACCTTGATGATTTAGCTAGTCTATCTGGCCATCTTGCTGCAGGGATCCTCTACCTTGCAAGGCTAGAATTATGGACCAGCATGCTGGCCTGGCATTTATATGGGTCCTAGAGACCTGAACTCTGGCCCTTCTGCTTGCATGCCAAGCACTTGTACTACTGAGTCCTCTCCCCACAGTCTGACTTACTGTGTCTTTAAGAATATTTTATCATTCCTATTCCTAGGAACTATTCTGGTGATTTGGAGGGAAAAAAAAGGAAGAGAAAGCAAACAGAAGTGTGGCAGCACCCCAGTAGCAAAGCAATGGTGTGGGTGTTGTTTCTATTACATACATACATAACACTTTTCACAGACTCCAAATGTATTACAAAAGAAAACAACACAAATTCCAATAAAGACGTGGCAGCATGGTGAGCGACAAAGAAAACAATTACCCAAGGAAATGTAAATCTGGTAGAAATCATTTGCAGAGAAAGAATGGGTGAGTACCCATCGACTCAGTCTGCTTGGACAGACGTATTCATGGGGCAGCACTGGCATGTTTGGAAAAGAAGTACAGCCAGCCCTCGGTATCTGTGAGATCCACACTTCTGTACCCAGTCAAGCAAAACTACAGTTGCACCTGTGTTGAACATGTTCAGACTTTTGTCTTCTTGTTACTCCTTAAACAACATAGTGGAACAGCTTGCACAACATTTACACCGTGTGGGGGTTGTGAGACTCATGGGATGGTGTAGCATTTCTGGGAGGAAGGACACGATGCCATGCAAGTGCGAAATAATGTCACATAAGGGACATTGAAAACCTGCACAATTTGCTACGGCCAGGGTCTTAGAACCAATGCCCCAATGATACCAAGGAAGGGGTATAATGTCAACATAGAGGTAAAATGTAGGAATTAAATTACCCATGCCTAAAGTTCTTTGAACAAGAGGTACATGCTGTGTAATGAGCTTATTTCAGTTGCTCAAGTTGCAGATGAACTCACTAAATTAGCAGATTAGCAAATGTGTGTGTGTGTGCGCGCGCGTGTGCGTGTGTGTGTGTGCAGGAGCATATATCTGACATACATAGAATTTTCCAAAAGATACTCTTGACTGAGCAAAATCAAAGGCCCTGCAAAGAATGAGTCCTAGACTAGAAGGACTAAGTGGAAAGCGAACACCTTGTTTTTATTCACGTGTCATTTGCACTGCACTTTTCTTCAGGTCTAAGTTCAGGACAGACAGTAGCTGATAAATGAAGAAGAAACTACATTTGAAATCGGTAAAAATCCCAGATTTTTGGGAGGGTTATTGTGACGGCTCACCTTCAGCTGCTTTCAGTTCTCAGTGTGCTCCCACATCATTTGAGTAAACTTCTATCCAACCATTCAAGCTTTTAGAAAAGGGGACTTCTACACTGAGAAGCTCCTAGGACAATTACAAAAATGTTAAAGAAGCTTAAGACGTTATAATTTTGTAGAGTAATGCTGCAGGTGCTACTATAACACTAAAGACTTATTTATTTTATATACATGTGTGAGTTCCTGCATGCACGCATGTGCATTATGTGCATGCCTAATAATACCTGCAGAGGCCAGGAGAGGGTGTCGGATCCCCTGGAATTGGAGTTATAAGCAGTTGCAAGCTGCCTGATGTGGGTGCTGGGAACCGAACCTGGCTCTTCTTGAAGAGCAGCGAGTGTTCTTAAGTACTGAGCCACTACAACTTTAGGGAGTATAGCAGTCGTCAAAATACTCAGAATTATAATGTCATTTGTCATCTTTGTTTCACAAGTCACGCGATACAATTAGCACGTCAGTGCTCTGAGGATTCAGCAGTGGAAGAAAGCACCAGCTCACTCCTCTCGAGAGCAGCTGTTATTAGCTGGCTCTGATCCCCTCATAGGCTGCATAGCCATGCTCACTAAACTGCACACTCCCTCTGTCACATCCGTCCATGAATGAGTACAGTGCTGCTATGCTTTGTGCTCCAGCGAAGCAAGCAGGTGCCCATTGCCCACGAGCCCGTCCAAAATTAAAGGGACAAGGGCATTAAAACATTATTTGGGTAAAATGGCGTGCACATTCATATTCGCAAAGACATCAAACCTTTATATACAGAAAGTATTGTGACGCCTAAACTGGACCTCCCTCACCCCCACCAGAATGCATTCCAAATGAGCACCTGCACTTATGTCCTTATTTGGAAAGAGGGTCTTTGTACCTATGCAGTTAAGGTGATGTCATACTGAATCGGGGTGAGAGCTAAATCAGTATTATAAATACAGTGGTGTATTTATAGTAGGACCCTGTAGAAACATACAAGAGAAGATTTGCAGGGGAAGAGAGACAGGAGTTAGAGTGGTAGAATGCCTGGAGAGATGATTGGTAAAGAGCTTACTATGCAAGCAAGAGGGCCTGAGATTGAATGCCCAATTTATATTTG